>JADKXX010006189.1:0-50664 GCA_017310255.1 Butorides virescens | reverse complement strand
CGTGGTGGAGAAAGGCCTGGCCTCCGTCAACGACCAGAGCCCAACCGACACCAATGCAGCCTTAGAAGAGGGTGCAGATAGCAGTCTGGAGGAGCGCCTATCCCATCACGTCAATGGCTTGCAGCAAGTTCTGACAGACCTCACCAAAAACACCAAAGCCCTCACCCGGAGGTACAGCCAGATCCTGGAGCAGATCAACCTCAGTGAAGATCAGTCCAAATCTTGAGCTTGCATCCTCAGCCTCTGAGGTAAGAGCCTGGGGAGATGCAGGGCCACAGAGGAGCTGGTTGAGGGGTAACATACTTTTGTCCTCTTGCCCCATCAGCTGAGTAGCTTTCCAGTGTTTGCATCACACCCCCAAATCCCAGGAGTTATGAGTCTGCACTTCATTGCTCAACAGATGCATTCTCCTAGATCTGTCTTTCTCAATTGCACACTGGTGCAAGCTGTGCCAACTAAACAAAGGTCACTTTGTTGAGCTCCGCAGTGTCCCCAAGGCTCCCCAGCTTGCAGCATAGGCAATGTCTGGCTGCTGTTGGGCAGACACAAAGGATCCCAGGGAGAAAAGGGCCACGTGGTTGGAGGACCCTGAGCTCTGGGCTCCAGGAGCTGCCAGACACTGGTGCTCCGCCTGCTCCTCTTTTTCTCTGTGATGGAAGCTGCAATAGAGTAATTTTTAGGGAGCAATTCAGCACTTTCAGGTCTCCAAATGTTTAAGTTTGACATGCCACCTGCAAACATCTCAGGTACTTCAACTGTCCCCTAGCCTGCAGGGTTGGAAACCCATTCTCCATGCTGGTGGTGCCTTCAACTCTGAGAACCCAACCCTTGGGGAGACATCCCTGTTCATCCCAGAGATGAAGCTCATGGCCAAGCTCCTTGTAGTGAAATGAGGAGTGTAGAAAGGTGACGGCAACAAGAGGGACCATTAACGGGGACTTTGCAATGTTAATGCTTGTTTTGGGGGAAACATGGCCAGGAATGAGGATGTCCCAACCAAACTGTGTTGGTTATCCCCACAGGGTGATCTGTCGTCCACAGCCCAGCGGCACTTTTTCTCCTGCGCCAAGTCCCACAGAGGAACGTCCGTCATGAGCAGCGCAGAGCTTGGCCGCCTGCCCGTACCATCCGACTTGCCCTGCGGCCGATCCTGCCGGCAACCTTGCTGCTTCATTTCCCTCCTGTCCCAGGGGGGTTTCTGCAGGGCAGAAATGAGTGTTTTGTGTTCTTGCTCTGTAGAAGGCAGCTGTAACTTTGAAGCGTTGCTTTTTTTCTGCATGTGCCTAACCCCCGCCCCCAACTGGTCTCTTTGATAATGTAATCGCTTCCCAAGGCTGATCTGAAACGAAACGCAAAGCCTTGTACAAATGTGTCCTGTGTTTCCTACCAGCTGCTGCTTCTGTATAGCTTCTGTTCCCCAGCCCATGAGGATGGAGGAGCCTTGGCCACCGAGGCCATACTCCAGTGCAGGGAGGTGAGCTGGGTTTCTCTGTCGGGGAGCGGGAATTAGGGTTGTGTTGGGATGGATGTTCCACCAGCCTTCTGGCTCTCATGCTTTGCAAAAGTTTGATGTAATTCTGCCATCGTTCTGTGCTGGGTGCTGGGATCCCAACCTGCTCTTCCTTCCCTTCCCCAACATCCCCTCCTCTCCTGGACTCCCAACTTCTCAGCTCCCCAACCCAATCAGTACCTGCACATCCTTTCCCTCAGGCCACACTCATCCAGCCCTTTAGACCCAGCGCCATCTCCACCACACACAGCCCTGGGGACAACCTGCCATGATCCCCACCAGCCCCAGCAACACTGAGGGGCAGTTCTGCCTCCTCCCTTCTTGGCCGTGGCACCCTCCAGAGCTGGGAGCAGAGGAGGAGGTGGGGATGCTCAGCTGGGATGAGCGGGAAGGCAGGACTTTGCTCACCTTCGATCCCTGTGAGCTTTGTGAGGAGCAGGGGCAAAGCCTTCACTGGGTGGGCAGGGGCTGCAAGCCCTTCGCAGGGGGGTTGGAGCCCTCAGGACAGGCTGGGTCCCACCTGTAGGTGACTCCTTCCCTCCCAGACACACCACTCTGGGGAAGTGCTACTGAGCTGGGCACTGGAGGGAGGTGTCCCCTTGCCTCTTCAGGACATTTTAAAATAAATTCAACTGCTGAAACAGCACTGCTTTGCCTGAACAAACACTGGTCCTCCATCAGCTTTGCAGTTGTGATTAAAGAAACTGGAGATCTCTGAGCATCTTTGAGGTGGCCGGTAACAAGCAGTGGCCCCCAGGGCTCAGATTTGAGCCCAGTTCTGTTTAATATCTTTATCAATGACCTGGACAAGGGGATTGAGTGCACCCTCAGGAAGTTTGCAGATGGAACCAAGTTGGGTGGGAGTGGCAATCTGCTGGAGGGGAGAGGGCTCTGCAGAGGGACCTGGCCAGGCTGGATCCATGGGCCCAGGCCAACTGGGTGAGGTTCAACAAGGCCAAGGGCCGGGTCCTGCACCTGGGTCACAACAACCCCAGGCAACGCTCCAGGAGTGGGGCAGAGGGGCTGGAAAGCTGCCCGGCGGAAAAGGCCCTGGGGGGGTTGGTCGACAGGCGGCTGAATATGAGCCAGCAGGGTGCCCAGGTGGCCAAGAGGGCCAGCGGCATCCTGGCTTGTATCAGGAGTGGTGTGGCCAGCAGGAGCAGGGCAGGGACCATGCCCCTGTGCTGGGCACTGGGGGGGCCGCCCCTCGAATGCTGGGGTCAGGGTTGGGCCCCTCCCTCCCCGAAGGACCTGGAGGGGCTGGAGCGTGTCCAGAGAAGGGCAGCGGAGCTGGGGAGGGGTCTGGAGCCCCAGGCTGCTGGGGAGCGGCTGGGGGAGCTGGGGGTGTTCAGCCTGGAGCAGAGGAGGCTGAGGGGAGCCCTCATCACTCCCTACAACTGCCTGAGAGGAGGGGGGAGCTGGGGGGGTCGGGCTCTGTTCCCAGGGAATGGGCGATGGGACGAGGGGAAATGGCCTCAAGTTGTGCCAGGGCAGGGTGAGGTTGGGCATGGGGAACAATTCCTTCCCCAAAGGGCTGTCAGGGGCTGGAAGGGGCTGCCCAGGGAAGGGGTTGAGTCCCCACCCCTGGGGGGATTTAACAGCCTGGCAGACAAGGTGCTTAGGGCCAGGGTTTAGTGGTGGGATGGCAGGGTTAGGGGAATGGTTGGACTTGGTGATCTTAAAGGGCTTTTCCAACCTAAATGATTCTATGATTCTATGATCTGTGGTGAAAGGAGGATTGAGACCATGCCCTGGGCTGCAGGCTCCAGTTGTGTTGCGTGTGTTGCGGCACGTGCTCTCCACATCTGCCATATCATGAGAGTGAAATAACATCCTTCAGACTGAAATCAGAGACTCATCAGCTCTAAAAATCTCAGCCTAAAATGAGCAAATGTTCTGCAGATGGTTCCCCTGTTTCTTCCCATTACCTGGAGGCAGCTTCATGCCTTGTCATGGGTTCAGGTTCACGTTAACCTCCACGGTGGGGCCCTGATCGCTCAGCAGCACTTTGAACCTCTTCAGCACTGTAAAGAAACAGAAAAGCAGGAACTCCAACCCTCACTTTTATTTTAGTGAAACTCTAATAACATATAAAAGAGACAACTTATTTCACAATTTAACAACTAAATACATTGTGGCTTCAAAGTATTCCCCCCGACACCCTCTGCCCTGACATCCTGAGCAATGGTAGATGGTTTCGCAAAATCAGTCACGCTTAAATCTCTGCACGGTCTCAAAACCACCCCAGAAGAATCAACTGATGGTGCCGTGCAAAAGAAAATACAATTTTTTGCCCAGTTTTGCCATTCGTTCTTACCTTCCCTGAAACTTTGGGGACCCACCAAGGCTGAAAAGGTAAGAGTGTGCTGTGTAGGGCAATGGGACTGGGAAAGTGCCTCAGCAAAGAGGATAACTTGAGCCTGGTGGTTCCACTATTACTCTTCAGACTTCTCCTGCTGTGGTCATGGAGAAAGACCCAAGCATTGGAAGATCCAGATCCATCTGTAGCCCATCAACCAACCAGGCAGAGGTCTTCGTGGAACTGCTACACCTTGCCCAACCACAGCTTGGAGGATGCTAATGTAGGGGGTATAGAATCGTAGAATCATAGAGTGGGTTGGGTTGGAAGGGACCTTTAGAGGTCATCTAATCCAACCCCCCTGCAGTAAGCAGGGACACTGCTAACTAGATCAGGTTGCTCCGAGCCCCATCCAACCTGACCTTGAATATTCCCAGGGATGGAGCATCCACCACCTCTCTGGGCAACCTGTTCCAGTGCTTCACCACAGCAGGTAGAGAGGCATTACCAGTTTAAAGCGTATGGTTGGCATTAAAGCTTTATAACTGCACATGCTTGGTTGTCTCTGATGGGTGCAGCAAAACACTGCAGCATCTCCAGCTCTCCTGGGCTTAATTTTTTCCCTGTGTGCATCCATATGATTAGATGAGTATCTAGTTATTTGTTTAAGAAAAAGACTTGTTGCCCCTTGCGACCATGGGAATGATCTTAAAATGTGCTATGCAATCATATTAAAGCTTAAAACCAGAATACAAATAACAAGGACTCCCACATATATCTGGGGAGAGGATGAAAATATTTGTAACGTGCATATGCACTTCTTATACAGAGATACACTCCATATGTATTATACTACATATACACATGCATATTAATCTTTGTTTCATATAAAACTTCTCGTGGGGAGGGATCAGACTCAGATTTTGAAGGAGGAGAATCAAATGAAGGTATCCATAAACTGTTGCTAATATTGTGTCCAAGCAGCCATCAGGGCAACAGGGCAGGAGTGGGTAGAAACCAGAGTTTATCATTGCATTGAAGCTCCCCAAAGGGAACAAGGCATTTCTGCAACGGTGTGAATGTTGGGAAATGCCCCTATTCCACCCAGTCTGAGCTGCTCTAATATGGGAAGTGTGAGCAAAACGTGAATAATGTGTGAAATGGGGACTGAAAAAACCATCTACAGCCCTGTAGATGAGGGAGAAGGTGCTGGAAAAAAATACCCCCGAAGCCACATATCCTTTGGCAGGAGCATCTCACTAGGGGACAGGGATATCTGCCACTGATACCTGGTGGGAGCCCCACAAGTGTAAATCCTTCCTCTAGCTCCCCAGCAGCTTATTTCCACAGTGGATTCCCAAGGATTTCCTCTTGATCAAAGCCTTGGTCTCACAGGGTCCCAGAGATACAAAGCCAAAGTCTGTCTTCTCTTTCTCTCCTTATTTCTGTGTGCCTAGCTGGCAGCAAATGGTCTTCTCTCTCAGCCTTGCTTTTCCACGACTACCCCAGCCTCTCCTCTCCTACCACTGGCTTGGGAGAAGCAAGGTGTAGCCTCAGCAACAAGACCATCCTTCACAGACTACATTGAAATAATCCTCTTTTCTGCAGATCACCCTTTTTCTGGCTAGACTGACGGCATCAGCCTGAACTTGGACTGGAGACAACCCAGTGTCCCTCTAGATGGAGTGACCAGCCGAATGGACCCATGCCAACACCTTCAGTAGGACTGTTGTGTGACAGGGACCTGGGAATAGAGGCACCCACACACTCAGCTCTGCCCTATACCCTCCATGTCAAGAGTTGGGGGAGAGCTCAGGAAGGGGCAGCACATGAGGAGATAAAGACAGGCAAGAAGACAGCACTGTTGCATCTAGTTTGGCTTCTTGCTCCAGGAAATCCTACAACCTAAGCTGAATGTGATATAAACTTGGGAAAGAAGTCAATGGGCATGAGGATCAGGAGAAGAACGTGGATTCTCAGGAATGTGGACACTGATGGCCTGTTGGGTTGTTTTAATGGATGGTGATATGAGTGGTTAAGTCTGTATCCTGAGGATGCCTCCCCCATCCATCCATGGGGGATCATAGAATCACAGAATTGTTTAGGTTGGAAGAGACCTTTAAGATCATCAAGCCCAATCACTACCCTAACCCTGCCATCCCACCACTAAACACTGGCCCTAAGCACCGCATCTGCCCGGCTTTTAAATTCCTCCAGGGATGGGGACTCGACCTCTTCCCTGGGCAGTGCCTTCCAGTGCTTGACAACCCTTTTAGGGAAGGAATTTTTCCTAATGTGCAACCCAAACCTGCCCTGGCACAACTTGAGGCCACTTCCCCTGGTTCTATCACCCATTACCTGGGAGGAGACCAACACCTGCCTCACTACAACCTCCTTTCAGGCAGTTGTAGAGGGTGATAAGGTCTCCCCTCAGCCTCCTATTCTCCAGGTGTCACATGCATTTGCTTGGCCAGGAGGTGTTTTGCTCCCTTGGCTTTTGATGGTATCCTGGTGCCTGTCCAAAGCCAGCTCAGGTCTCGATACGAGCCACCAGCCATGCACTCCCCAGGTCCATGAAGGTGGGTGGAGCTCATAGACAGCTGGAAGGCAGCAGGTAGAAATGCCGAAGGTGTTTGCACAGCGCATGGTTGTTTGATTTAGGAGTGGCTCCTGGACTGCAGAGCCACCAGCCCAGCTGCAGCAGTGCAATTCCTGAGCAGAGCTTAAGCAAACTGGTGATGGTTTTGCTTTTCAGCCATATCACGCTTTGCCTTGCTGTGCATGAAGTTTGCCCACATGTGGGCACTGCTGGCTCCACTGGGAATAAATCCCCAGGATCTGGCCGTGCAGGGTACAGATGGAGCCATGCCAGTGAAATCTGATGTGAGGACAGTGAGCTCTTGGATCCCAAGTGGTCCTGACCAGTGACCAAGAGATGCTTCACAAATTGCAGAGTCTGGCCATAGGTCACCAGAGCAACCTGGCAATTTGCAGGAGTCAGCAAAAGTGCTTCAAAAGACAAAAATATCTGGTTTTCCTGTGACCTTTGCAAGAAACCTGGCTTGGCTTGGTGTATCTCCCAAGAAACTCCAGGACAGAGATTGGGATGCCCTGCCAAGTCCCAGCTGGAGTGAATACTATCCACATGGCAGTTCAGAAGAGCTGTGCCAAGTTTGTTGCCTCTCCTCTTTGCTAACCCATCCGCCGCTGTTTAAAATAACCTGGCTCATTCCCTAGCTTTCCACAGGAATCTCCTCCACTGAGATGCCCTGGAGCAGATGGGTCCTGGGAATGAGCTTCTTTAGGTGCCCTTTCCATCGATTTGTCATCACTCCCAGCAGTGATAATGTGGCTGTGAAGGGTGGAGATCAGCTATGGATTGTCACCTCCATGTTCCAGGCAAATGGTTCGGAGGCAAAGGGCTTTATCCCCTGAGAAACTTAGATACTGGAGAAGAGGGAACAGGAGGAGAAAGGCAAACAGGAGCTGCTCCCAGCTGCTTCCCCACATCCAAACTTTTCATTTCCCTTCCTGTTTTAAGCATGTTTTTCTTTTTTTCCCCCCTTGGATTTAGTGTATTTACTTGCACTAGAGCATAAAACCCAAATCCCAATGTCATTGATCTCATTCTCTTAAACAGAAGCTGCCAATTCAATGTGTTAAAGAAATCTGTTAAAAATACTTTTATGGATAATGCTATTTTCCAAACAGATGCATGTACCAGCGCAGAGATGTTCCAGTTCATTGTTGTGTACATATTTATATAATTTTTGAAAAACACATATTGACTCCCCACAAAGCCATTGTCAAGTTATTCACTCTTTGGCAGACACAAAGTTCTCAGCATTAATACGCTTATTCTTGCGATCCATCCTGCAGTTGCTCGTATGAGGTCCAGGCCCAGGCTAATCCTTCATGCAAAGACAGTGAAAGGATGGTCCCTGCCTGAAAGAGCTTACAGTCTTGGAAATAAATATCTTCTACTAAAAAAAAACATGTGGGCAGTGGGAAATCTTCTTGTGAAGGGCCTACAAAAGAAATGTCAGGGCCAGTGGCCACCCCAAGCAGAACAGGCAGCAGGCTTGAAGCATCGCTGTGCTTGAGGAGTCAGGAGAGGAGTGAAGAACATCTAACTGGTTCTTCTTTGTCTTCCTCATGGCTCCATGACCGGTTTGGGAAGCTGGCCTCTCCACTAGGTCTCAGCAGCTTCCCCTTCGAAGACAGGACCTTGCTCCAACCTCTAATTAGAGGCCTGTAGCTAGCGGGGTTCCCCAGGGCTCAGGACTCAGCCCAGTCTTGTTCAATTTATTCATCAATGACTGGGATGAGGGGACAGAGCGTACCATCAGCAAGTTCGCTGATGACACAAAACTGGGAGAAGTGGCTGACACACGGGAAGGCTGTGCTGCCATTCAGTGGGACCTGGACAGGCTGGAGAGTCAGGCAGAGAGGAACCTGATGAAGTTCAACAAGGGCAAGTGTCGAGTGCTGCACCTGGGGAGGTCGAACTCCATGCACCAGGACAGGCTGGGGGCTGACCTGCTGGAAAGCAGCTCTGCCGAGAGGGACCTGGAAGTCCTGGTGGACAACAAGCTGACCATGAGCCAGCAGGGTGCCCTTGTTGCCAAGAAGGCCAATGGCATCCTGGGGTGCATTAAGAGGAGTGTGGCCAGCAGGGCGAGGGAGGTTCTCCTCCCCCTCTAGTCTGCCCTGGGGAAACCCCACCTGGAGTATTGGGTCCAGTTCTGGGCTCCCCAGTTCAAGAAGGATGAGGAACTCCTGGAGGGAGTCCAGAGGAGGGCTACAAAGATGATGAGGGGACTGGAGCATCTTCCCTATGAGGAAAGGCTGAGGGAACTGGGCTTGTTTAGCAAGAAGAAAAGAAGACTGAGAGGGGATCTCATCAACACTTACAAATATCTTAAGGGTGGATGTCATGAGGACGGAGCCAGACTCTTCTCAGTGGTGCCCAGCGACAGGACAAGGGGCAATGGGCACAAACTGAAGCAGAAGAGGTTCCAGTTGAATATGAGGAAGAACTTGTTGACTTTGAGGGTGACCAAGCCCTGGCATAGGCTGCCCAGGGGGATGTAGAATCTCCTTTGGAGATATTCAAACCCCGCCTGGATGATGTCCTGTGCCCCCTGCTCTGGGTGACCCTGCTTGAGCAGGGGGGTTGGACTGGATGATCTTCCGAGGTCCCTTCCAATCCCTGTCATTCTGGGATTCTGTGATTCTGTGATCCTGGATGATCTTCCGAGGTCCCTTCCAACCCCTGTCATTCTGGGATTCTGTGATTCTGTGATCCTGCCTGATCTCCTCTGCAAACATCCTCAGAGGTCTCCTTCTCTGCTCAACAGCAAGCAGGTGGATCCCCAACCAACCACCAGTGCATCAGACACAGCTTCAAAAGGCCCAAAGGATGAAGGATTTCAGGGGTCCAGGCCAACTGGTAACAAACATCAAGCCCAACAGAGATCCTGGGTGGAAATTCCAGCTTAATAAAAATCAAATCCCATTCCCTAAAGGGAGAAACCCTGCTAACCTCTCTGAAACAGCACAGCCATGGCCAAGACCTCTTCAGGGGGTGTGGAGCAGCAGCTACAATGGAGCTGCTGGTTGTGGGACTCCCAGGACCTTGGTCGCCCAAGGCTATGGAGACTTTCACAGTCTTGGATTTTTACTTCCTTCTCAAGGGAAGAATGAAATTTAAACCAGCCTTGGCTAGCTGTTACCAGCAGCACAGACTGCTGAGAGCCTTGTCAGAGCTGCCGCCTCTGGAGTCCTCTAAAACCCTGACCCCACTTTTGCCTTTCATGGGCTGCTACCCCCACCCTCTGATTTCCTCATGGCTTTGACCTTGGGGTAAAAGGAGGACTGACAAACTGCAAGGCGACTGTTTCCACTTAGTGCAGGCACAGAGGGCTTTGATGCTGTCGGGTGCCTGCCCAGCAAAGCTGTGACACCAGACAGGTCAGATGTGTGGTCCTAGTAATCCAGGATACCACCTCTGGTGTGACCACCTAAAAGCAAAGCACCAAATCCCCATGGGTAGGCAGCGATATGTCAACAGCTTGTGCTGTGAGAAGTTCTTCCTAAGGCCTCTCTTGAGATCAGATGAATCTGTTGGCTTAAATCAAGTCCTTACTGAAAAGGGGGAAAAAAACCTCAGCTGGGAGTAATTTGTATAGCAGGACTGAAAAATGCCATCTTAATGCATTAAAAAATCCCAAATAATAACAATCAGACTTTTCACATACATGGTGACTTCCAGCCAAAATACTTCAGACTTTCAGGCTGATTCTTTGTCCCATAATGTGCCAGCAAAAGTGGCCAAGATATAAAAAAAGAGTAAGGGAGTGGAGGAACCAGACCAGTATGTTCATCAGCTGTGGCTGGCCCAGCAGTAGAGAAGAGTTGTGGGCGTCAGCTAACAACCGGTCCTTTTGCTGAAGTGGCAAGGATCTGCACTGTGGCATTGAAGGTTTGGCCTCCAACCCTAACAGCCACCCTTGAAAGGAGGTTGTAGAGAGGTGAGGGTCGGTCTCTTCTCCCAGGTAATGGGCGATAGGACAAGAGGAAATGGCCTCAAGTTGTGCCAGAGCAGGTTTAGGTTGGACAATAGAAAAAATTTCTTCCCTGAAAGGGTTGTCAAGCACTGGAAGGAGCTGCCCAGGGAAGGGGTCGAGTCCCCGTCCCTGGAGGGATTTAAAAGACGGGCAGACGTGGTGCTTAGGGACATGGTTGAGTGGTGGGATGGCAGGGTTAGGGTAATGGTTGCAACTTGATGATCTTAAAGTCCTTGTCCAACCTAAACGATTCTATGATTCTGGTTTGGGGAAACCTTCCAGAGAAGCTTTTGAACAAAGTATCCTCTTCTACTGCTCTTCACCCTTCCCTAGTGAAAAGCTTGCAGGAGCAGAGAGGTGATGGTCCACCCATCTATCCAGGTCTGCAGCTGCAGAAGGAAAGGTTATCACCTCCAGCATCGAAGACGAGCTGTATAGAATAAGTCTGAGCTCCACCTCTGTCAGTTATATCCAGGATATTTTCTGAAGCACCCGCGTGAGCCAGCCCAAAGAATGGGATTTGCAGGAATCAAAGTCCCAGAAGATACAGATCTTCCAGCTCTCCCTGTTTTCCAACAAGCATTGATTTTTAAAAATTTATTACAAGTCAAAAAACCTGGGCCCCCAAGCAGACCTCAGTAGTGCATCCAGCACTATTAATTCTTCTGGTCTGGCAAAGGGAAAATTCAAGCCCTTCTATTCAAAGCAGCAGAGATAACTCAGACACGGGTTATCACTGAGGATCCTTCAGGATGCTTTAGAGCAGCAGAAGCAAAATTGGGTTCAATGAGAAGTTCACCCAAATGCACAAAGCACTCAGAAGAATCTGGGTCCAGCTTTGATGGAGCCTTGGGTAAGGACTGGCTTTATTCTCAAGGCGAGTGAATCAGTGCAAATTAAAACACTTTTTGCTCCGTGCCTCAAGCTGCTGGTCAGATCGATGCTGTCTTCAGGGAGGATATAGATCCAGCAAAACCCCTGGAGGATGCAAAACCAGTAAAGCTGGTGTCCATGAGCACAATGCAGATTTCGTACAAATGGTTTCCTTATGTACCACGCTGTTGTTTTTCATCATTAAAATCTCCCCCAGAAAGATTTTTAGGAAGCGCTGTGTTTGCCTGAGATTTTCCCTTTGTTTTCTCGTTATCAGGAAGCCGCTTGAAATGAAAGAGAGTGAGGCAAGGTTGGTAGAGGAGATAACACCTTTTATTAGATCAACAGAAACTGGAAAAAATTTGAAAAAAAACCCAAGCAAGCTGAAACAGAAGCTGACAGACCTGAGAAAGCCTCATGTGCCCTAAAGCTTGGATGTTTTCACCCATCCCTATCAGCTGATCTATTAAAATATATTGTTTCTCGTTTCAAACACTGACTTACACTGCTGGACAATCATGAACATGGCAATTTTGCCACAGTAATCGAACAAAGGCACAGAAGTGATGAGTGGCCTGAAGACAAATTTGAAAGCAACAGTGCACTCAGAAACACCTAGGATAAAACCAAGGAGACTCTGCAGGCCTGTGGTCCAGATCTGGCAGGGTTATTTAGGCTCACACCGATTTGAACCTCTGCATTTAAAAAATGTACTGAACACAGATGAGAAAACAGTCGAGAAACAGTCCCACTACCTCTAAATCTGTGGTGCTCTCCACTTTCAATATTTGGTGGACACAGGATAGTGGAAAACCACGTCATGCAAAGATATTAATCAAATATTTATGGCCAACTGAAAAGAATAGTTTAGGCCAAAGCAGAGATTCAGGTTTGGTTTTATTTACCTTGCACAAATTCCTCGGTGCCCAGGGACTCTATTGGCAAGGAAGAAAATGCCACCACCTTGGGCAGATTGTAGACACCCTGACCTGACATCGATACATACGACAGATGGGATCAATGGGATGGTTTGGGATAAACTGTGCTTTAAACCAGCAGCACACAGAGGCCAGAAAGCTGTGAAAATGTTGACTGGTTTCGATACAACCGGTTCGCAAAGGGGAGGCGGTCACGCAGGCACACGTTGAGGGACTCCTCGGAGGTGCTCTAGGCACTGGGCCTCCCCTGGAAAGGATTATTTGGCTCTTAGTCACTGCACAGATAGTGTTACAGGAGGCGTGGGCTGGCGGCCAGCCCAAGTCCACCCGGTACCTTGCTCTGCTTGCCAGAAAACTAATGAGCAAATACTTCCGCTTTCAGGCTGTTCCCTCCCCTCTCCCTACACCTGCAACCTGTACCAGGGCTGTGCCTGGAGCAAACTGGAGCCTCTGGGGCAGTGGCTGGGCTGGGAGCTTGGAAAAAACCTGACCCAAGGAAGAAAAACCGAGTGAAAGAGGACTGGAGAAGGGCGAGGAGCCATCCTGCGCGTGGGGCAGGACCCGAGCACTGGGCAGCAGGTTTTCCCACACTGCTGAGCCGTCAGCTCCTGGAGGACATGAGCATTTCGTCGGAGCACAAGCCCCTTGGGAAGCAGGTCACCGGCAGCCTGCATACGGTGAGTAAGGTATGGGCTCCGGGGCACAGTTTCCTCCTGTGGGATCAAAGCATCCCCATCGGGCTACATTTTAGAGGTTTTTTTTACCGCCATCTGCTACTTTGAAGACACCAGGGCTTGCCAGATATGTGACCAAGAAGGGGACTCTAGGTAAAAAGCTGTGTCTGACTCCAACCAGTTTGCACCAGTTTGCTTACAGAAGGGGCATTGCAGGCATACAAGATCTGGCAATAGCAAATAACCCAGAGTGGTTCTTTTTCTCCTTTGACAAGACGTGGAATTAATTTAATATGAACTTTAATTGGTCATATCCTTAAATAAAAGCCTGCTCTGAGTTTGGGGGGTTTTCGATAGTTCTTAGAGTCTCTAATGATGCAAAAGCTGCCCTGTGCAGAGTCATCAGCTGGGAGCAGTAGTTTTTCTAGCTCTAAGGAAAATGAATGGCAATCTCAAGACAAGCAGTGTACTGCTAGGCAGAAATCAGGGAGAAGATCAGGTGATGTTTTCCTTTTCCACTCCTCTGCCCTCAGTCTCTTGCTCACCAGTTCATCTTCTCTGTTGTAGCTGTACAGCCGCTCCCCCAGACCTCTGTCTTTAAAAGATCCAAACCTTCTTGTGTCGCATTTTTCAGGTATAGGTTGCAAAATGCTTCCCCAAGGAGGTAACTGTTTTGCAGATTAATACATTTGGGCACAGGTAGGTGGAATGACTCCCTAAGTGTCACCTCGCTGGCTAATTACAGAGGTGGGAATCAGCTGGTGCCAGTACTCTGGTCCACTGGGAACCAGTTCAGTCCCAGGCCAAAACCATTAGTCAAGATCTGAGAACATAAGGCTAATTGGGCTACCATATTAATGAAGAACGTGTTATCTATTTGCATTAGTGACAAATGGCATGAAACGCCTGACCTGCCATCTGAAAAAAGAGCAACGGTGCAAAAGCATGAGACCGACCCTCCTATCAAATGATCCCTGCCAGGGAAAGCTGTCATTATCTCTTGGACTAACAGCAAATTTCCTAATTGGGAGGCTTTACCACAGAACCAGCTTTGGGTTATGTTCTTCAGTGGGTGGAAATCGCAAGATAGTCTCAGACAGAATAATTGTTTATGTCTCCTTGGCCCTAGTGTAAATGATTGCCCTTGAGATGAAGCCACCCATACTAGGGCAAAGCAATATTCCAGCTGGGTCTTTGGCCTGAATCTTCTGTTCTTTTCCCATCTTGCCTAGGCTGTGAGTGAATTTCTGCTAAATCTGATAGCTTGCTGCTGTTTAAAGGGAAAGGTCTCTCCCTGCTCCGGGTTTTCTGTTCCTAGTCCTTTCTTTTTGCCAGCTCTGGTGCTTATTAAATCCTCCATGAGCTGACTCAGCTCAGTAAGATGAAAGATGAAAGCTGGCACGAGGTGAGCAAAGGAAGCACGTAGGTAGGCATGAAGGTGGAAAGGGGAGAGGGCAGCAGGAGCTCCTCCTGTGAGATCAGCTCACGTCATCCCATGGGTCAGTATCAGTGGGATCTGGCTAAGCCCTTAAGTACGTGCTTCATGTGAGGCATGTGACCAGCAGCACTGAAGCAGATCCTTGCATGATCGGATCCAAGAAAAAGCAGGTGAGCTCTTGGAAAAAAGGGTTGTTATTGACTCATGCCTTCCCAATGGCAGGTGCGGTCCTGGCCAGGCATGTGACTTGCATCACAGCAGTGACGGTGGGAGGGAAAATAGCTGCTTTCTTTCTTCCCTCTCCTTTTCCTCTACTGAGTACGACAAAAAATGACCAAGTGCAAAGGGAGGCTGTCAAAACTCTTCAGCCCTGAACCGTCAGGAAGGTCAGACCAGACACTGGGTCCTGCTTTCTGGGCATTCAGGCCTCCTCCAATGTGTCTCAGGTAGCAGTGGTGTTAATGCATGGTGAAATAAAATAAATCCAAACAAAAAAATGAAACTTTACATTCTTCTTCCTTAAATCCATGTCAGCTGCATGAATTATTTCCTTTACTTCCTAGCTAAAGCTATCATATACTTTTAAAAGCGCTTTGCTAAACAGCTTCTGTCCTCCACCTCTGGCATGCTGGGTTTTTGTGTCTTTCTTCAGTATTTATAACTAAATACTGAAGTTGGCAGAAGCCAATTCCACCCATTTCTAAAGTTTCAAAAAGAGCTTTAGTTCCTCCTTTGAAGAGAAAACACCAGCTCAGGTGAGAGGAATGGAGCTGCACAGCTTTGGGCTCGGTCCTTGTCCCTCTGCGCATGGGGAGGGTGAGAGCTCAGGTTGCTCTCGCTGGAAGGACAGGGACCAGCAGGGACAATGCTTGTGCAGGACCTAGGAGATCGACGTTGAATCCTGTAGTCACCAACAGCTTCCCTGGGCAGGGTACTTCTTGTCCCTCTTCCTCACTGGAAAAAATGAGATTTTCTTACGTCCCAAAGCTGCGGTGAGCACTCAGCCATTTGGAAATGTCCAAGTCTCTGCTGCTCTGGTTATGAGGGCTATATAAACTTCCTGCATCTGCTTTGAGCAATAAATGGGATGGGTGGTCGCACTGTCCCCCAAGGGATGGGGGCTCATACACCATCATTCTCATTTCCAGCTGCAATCACTTTTTTTTTTCCCCGCCTTTTCCATGACACTTCCGTGTTGACATCCTCAGATGGGTAACACACGCGGCTTTTTGTCCCCTTGTGATATTTGCAGTTGTCACCAATCGTGGAGTTAAACGTCGGTGGGGAGATGTACACGACGACGCTGAGCACCTTAAAGAAACACCCTGGCTCCAAACTGGCAGAGATGTTCACCGGCCAGCCCAAACTCAGGACTGACTCCGAAGGGAGGTTCTTCATCGACAGACCAGGCACCTATTTCAAATACATCTTGGAGTACCTACGCAGTAACCAAGTGCCCACCCAGTGCATCCAGGACGTCTACAAGGAGGCGTTGTTCTACGACATCGAACCTCTAATCAAGCAGCTAGAGGACTCCCCGCAGATCTTCGGGGAGCTCGTGGCGAGGAAGCAGTTTCTGGCTCGTGTGCCGAACTACAGCGAGAACATCGAGCTGATGATCCGCATCGCGAGGGCGGAAGCGGTCGCATCGCGCCGGTCCAGCGTCATCGTGTGCGTGGTCAGAACCGAGGAGGATGCCACCAGATGTCAGGATGCCTTGAACAGCTTGGACATGGATAAAAAGTCCGTGGTGAAGTTTGGCCCCTGGAAGGCAGCGCCAAGTATTTCTGATCTGCTGGACTGCATTCAAATGGATGTTGAAGCCAAAGGGTATAAAATATCCTTTCAGCCCCACGTTGCTGAAAAGGGTTTTCGCTTCAAATCGCACGACTTCTTCTACAAGTTCCTGTTCACCTGGTGGTAGCAAAGTGCCACCATCGATGGGGAACGGAAGAAACCAATTATTAAAACAAATTATCTTGGGCTGTGGAGACTAAGCCATGGACTATGGGAGAGACAGGAAGAAATAAATGGCCCAATGAAAAGATCTCCTTTGGTTGTTTGCCAAATTAAAGAGCACTTAAAAGCTACTGTTTACTTGGGCTTTAGGGGAAAGAAGGAATTTTACTCTTTCAGTATTGCTGACTATTAAAAAAGTTCAGACATCCAGATCTGAAGGTCAAGCCAACCTCATTCAACATACAAGAAATGAATAATCCCAAATACGTCTCGTGGACATGTGGAGTTGGTCTCTCAGTGCAAATGGGAACAGGTCACCTACGCGCAGTTCCTGATGGAAACACTGACAGCTGCATTAACACACGCTCAAATTAAATTTGGATCCTTAATGAGAAGGCAAGAGCTCTTCTTCTCATTGCCTTCCACAGTAGAACCTAGGTTAAAAAGAAGGATTTTGGTGTCCCATGCTCTCTTCTTGTTCCTCCAGCAGACAGCCTACTCTCTAGCCAATGTATTTATTACTATTATTTATTATTTATATTCTGAAGGAAAGACAGACAACCTCAGCTATGGTCCAGGATCAACAAAAGGCAAAAATAGCGTCGTTGATCTGAGGAGTTTATAATCTAAGGACATGCACTCCTCTCTCATGCCACACTATTTCAATCTTTTTCTTATGACATTTATTATTATTATGATACTGTTTCTAAATATATAAGCTTCTAGAAGAATAGGGGAAACCCACTGTGATTTGACGGGAAGGAAGCGCTACTGAAGTGACAGTCTGAGACCTCAGTGCAAATTCTCCTTTACGGACCATGAGCTGGGTCCTACATTGTGTTTTAAATATCTAGGTATTCAGAAATTTATTTTTATACTGGAGATGGCTGTTAGCTTGGTTTTAGTCGCTCTGAAAATCGTAACGGCTAATTTGATTATGATCATATTTCCTTTATTTCTCAGAACATGGATTTCTTCCAGTTAAGGGCAATAATCTCTGGGATGTTAAATAAAAAACTTTTAAAAGCTCTTTGAATAATACAGATGTGCTTTATTTACTGACATCTTCTCTCCCCCTCCCCCTCCAAATCTCCAAATTCTAAAGATCTTATCTTTATGCTAATGGATTTGAATCATTCATAATTAAGCTTGGTTTCAGATGTGCTCCCCCTAGCATGTATTTCCCCCCAGTGAAAGTTGTGAGTCACACCACCAACCTTAGGGCACTTCTGCTGTAGGTGTGATAGGACTCTTGGAGACCTCTCACATTTATAACCTTAGTAAGAACTGATACAATCAGTGTCTGAGACGGCAAAAAGGTTTAGAAAGTAGGATCTATGATCGTATCTATAATCATAACCAAGCGGTCAGTGGTACTTAGCCTAGAAGAAGAGAGAAGCCCTTCAGAGAGAAGGCTGCTTTATGGAGGAGATCAGTTACTCTTTGTATGTTCTAAGGGTGAAAGAAGGGGTAACTGGCTTAAGCCACCACAAAGAAGGTTGAAATTAGGAAAAAAACCCTGATTATAGGGTAGTTAAAGCCTCAAATCAACCAACCTCCTAAGACTACAGGACTGCTGTGATGAGAAACTTTAATAGTTTTATCAGGGATGGTCTTACAGAACAGCACAGGCTGGAAGGGACCTCAAAGGATCATCTGGTCCAACCTTTTGGGGGGAAAAGGATCCTGGATGAGATTATTGAGCACCCTGTCCCATCACATCTTGAAAACCCCCAGCGATGTGGACCCCACCACGTCCCTGGGGAGGTTATTCCAGTGAATGATGGTTCTCACTGTAAAAAAAATTCTTTCTTATATTGAGAAAAAAGCTCTCCTGGGGCAACTGCTTAGGGAGATGGTTTAGTGGTGGGATGGCAGGGTTAGGGTAACGGTTGGACTGGATGATCTTAAAGGTCTTTTCCAACCTAAACGATTCTATGATTCTATGAACTGGTACCCGTTGCCCCTTGTCTTCTCCACATGGCTCCTTGTGAAAAGAGGGCCACAACCCTCTTCGTGGACGCCCACAGGGAACACTGTGCTGAGGTCCCCCTAGGGAGAAGTCACCCAACTCCTTCAATCTTTCCTCATCAGGCAGGTTCCCCAGACCTTTGCTCACCTCCCTGGCCCTCCTTTGGCTCCTTCAGCCCCTTCCCAAATTTCCTTGTACCTTAGATGCGACCAAACTGTGGCTGCCCCGGCTACGTCTAGCCACGTAGCATCACAGATGTAACTGCTGCCTGCGTCTGCTGTCATCAAACTAGGTCTGTCAGGGTGCTCCTTGGTGCCAGGGCGTCCTTCTCCTCACCTCGAAGGAGACATCTTTGAAGGCTGTGCTAAGCTTTCATGAGCGTCTAGCACAAGCTCGCTTGGAAATGTGAAGCCATGTTATTCATATTTTTTTAATGGTCTGACATCAAATACTAACGACACCGGTGGGTATTTTGGGGGAAAACTGAGCGGGGCTGACAGGGGTGACCTCGGGGGGGGTGGCTCCAGGGCAGGCTAGGCCGCAGCCGCCATGTCAGGCCCGCGTTCCCATGGCAACGGGAGGCCGCCCGCCTCCGGGGCCCGGCCGCCTGACCATAGAGCGCGGCCTCCAGCTGGGAAGAGAGGACGCGCCTTCTGCCGCCTCCCTGCGGGCGACTCTGTGGTTTCTCTTCCGGGTTGCGCATACGGCGGCCGCGGAGGGCCAGGCGGCGGAATGGCGGCGCACCTGAAGAAGCGGGTGTACGAGGAGTTCACCAAGGTGGTCCAGGTAACGCACCGCCACCGGGCCGGGCCGAGCGGGGCGGAGGGGACAGCTCCGAGCTCTGCCGTGCGGCGAGTGGCGCCGGCTGGTGAGGCGGAGCTGTGGGAAAGGCCGCCGGCCTAGCCCGGGGCCTAGCCCAGGGGTGTCCGCCGCCTTGGGGTGGGGGCCTCGGGGCCGGGGCGGCCCGTGAGGGGCTGGGGAGGAGCGGGACGTATTGGGCCCGGGGTTAGGGAGGTCGGAGCTGCCTGGAGGGAAGGGTGTGTGAAGGGGGGATAGTGCTCCCCTCAGGGCCGGGAGGGAGCGGGTGCCGGGGGGTGCATGGAGGACGCCGTTTCTCCCAGCCCGGGGTGGGGGCGCGGCGGTGAGTTTCTCGGATGCTGTAGGCGTGGGAGAAGACATGTTTGCCGCGGGGTGGTTGTCTGGGGTTGGAAGGGGCAAGATTTGCCCCAGGCTGAGGTGGGGAGAGGCAGTGTTTGCCGGGGATAGGGGCTACCTGAGCAGGACAGGAGCAGCACCACGGGGCTGAGGATGTGTTCCTGAGATGGGGTACAGGAGCTTTCTCCGGTTTGGTGCTGAGACAGCGTTCACTCATGGAAGGAGTGGGCCAGGATTTGTCCTGTGTTTCTGAACCGTGTCTCTGTGCCCACAGCAGCAGCATGAGGACCTGTCCGCTAAGAAGCTGCGGCTGACCAAGCCCAGCAAGTCAGCAGCGCTCCATGTCGACCTGTGCAAAGCCACCTCACCTGCAGATGCCTTGCAGTACCTGCTCCAGTTTGCCAGGAAACCTGTGGAAGTGGAGAGCGTGGAAGGGGTTGTCAGGATCCTGCTGGAGCATTATTACAAGGTGGTGAAGCTGGGAGCCATGAGTGCTTCCAGAATCCTCCTTCTGGTCTTGTTTTCTTGGGGTTGGATGTGGAATAGGGAGCCATAGCCTCCTGGTCCTGACTCAGTTGCTAACAGCCTGGGCTGGTGGAAGTCCTCTGTGAGGAGAGTGAGGTCCTTTGTCTGAGTGATTCCTGATGATGTTGCTTGGTCCTTTTGCTGATGATTTCAGGAGCCAGTGACAGGGATGTGACTATCGTCTAATAGATGGCCTGCGTGTTTAGGCTTAAATTAACAAGGGACAAAGACATAACAAGTTTTCCAGGGAACCCAGCTGTCCAAAGCTGGCTCAACTTTCTCTGAATCATTCCTGACTGATGTTTCCTTACCTTGCTCTTAATTTCCTCTAACAGTGGAGAAACTTTTTAGCTATTGCTTATGCTGTGAACAACGCACCTTTAAAATGACGTTTCTAAAAAACTATTCAACAAAAAATTCTTAACCGCAAAGTAACAAATAACAGAAGTAATATATGCTTCATAGTGTCCAGATGTTGATCCTTCACTCGATGAAGCAAAAGGTTATTGTGGCTGACAAAGCTGCACTGTAGGCTGAAACATTTCTCATAAAAGTCCTTGTGCTTTTCTTGGTTTTTTTTTTTGTTGTTGTTGGGTTTTTGGGGGGGGCGGTGTTTTGTTTTTTTTTTTTTTACAATTGAGTCTATTTTGTTTTGAACTTACACTAAAACTCTAATCTGCATTTTATACATTTTTATACTCTACCTGCTTTGGCTTGTGTGTTGAGACTGTTTTACTTTTTTTGGTTTTTTGGGTGGGAACTTAACTTCCATCATTGGACTAGTCCCCATGCAAAAAAATGTACAATTTAAGGAACTTAACCTGGTGTAGTTCTATAGGTTTCTATGAAGAAAACAGTGGTTCCTGATCAAATAACTCAAGTTATTTGGTGTTTGAAGTTTGCGTTGTAGCCTATATTAGAAGAAAGACTCTTAAATCTATAGATGAGGTCACATTTTCAGTGCACAGCCTGTTACAGAAAGCAGCTTTTAAAAAGCTACAGGACTGCAAAGCATTGTGGCAGCAGGGGGGACAGGATACCGTAAGCTGGTGTTGCTGTCAGCAAAGGTGTGTCCTCAGACAGTGGCCTGAGGTGATTCTGAAAGTCCCTTCCTGACTCCTGAGGGTGGTTGGGACAGGGGTTAGAAGCACCTTCGCTTACTGGTGTTTTGGTTGTGGAGACTGCAATCAGACCTGTCAAGTAAAAAGCTAAGTTTCTCTAATTTCCTGCTCATGAACCATTAGGAGGAAGAAAATGCCCTCTGGTGCGGGTGGCTGCTTGGTACTCGGTAATGAAAACGTTGCAGACATTATTCATCAGGCTTTAAAAGTGCCTTTATAGGTGTCTTTATGAAATCATTGATTTTATCTGCAGTTGTGGAGAGGGTTGTCCTTTTACTAGAAAGGACGTGAGTAATGATGAGTAAACATCAAATGTATTGCACTGTGGAAATCCACGCACCCTACCACTGATGTGAGTAGTCCAATGACAGCAGCCATTGTTCAAGCACATAATTTTGGCCCTGAAAAAGAAAATGCTTCTCAGCTTAGCTGAAAAAGAGATTACTGCCATGGATATCACATTTGTCACTTGGGGGTGTCTGTGTGACACTGAAGTCCTCCTATATACTGTTGAAAGAAGTAAAAGTTGTAACTGAGTATTTCTGCACCTCTTGGAAGATGTAATATTTGTAATATTACTGCCACTATGTGTTCAGTGTTGCATAATTGCTTGGTAAGATCTAAGTGTGAAATCCAGACTTCTTTTTGTCTTTCTAGCCTGTACTGGATATCTGTAGAAGACTCAAAATAAGAACTTTGAAATGTGTGAACTTTTACAATGAAGCTTATTTCTTAATTATCACCTGTGACAGCTTTTGCTGTTGTGTACATGATCAGATGTATGCAGCTAACATATACTGCTTTTTTAAATTTTTTTTTTTTACCTTGCTATATTGTGTTTCTTTTGAAAAAGATTGGCAGGATTCTTCCCCACTGTTAAGAGAAACAGTTGTTTTCTGTAGCCCACGTGCCTTGCTGCTTAGCAGAGGTCGAGAGACCATCAGTCTCAGTTCATCTTCTAAAATCCTCTCATTTGTTCATTAAAGACTTGCAACGATATTAACAGTATCAACACTGAATTTTCTGGCATCTTGAAAACCTGATTTATTTAAACTTTACATTTTCAAGCAGTATGAAGGTAATTTTGAGGAATTATGAGTAAAAGAATAATTTTGAAATGCACTGGGAGCTGCCACATAAACACTCTGGTATGGTTAATTTTCTATGGGGTGTGCTGTGGGTGTATGGAGGAGGAAGTAGCCTGACAGTAAAATTCAGACCCTTGTGCTGATTTCCTGGCTCTATGTAGTGTTTTATGCTCTTTGAACTGGAAAACGAATGAGGGTGTCTGCGGTTCCCTTCCAGGAGAATGATGCCTCTGTAAGGTTGAAGATCGCTTCCCTGCTGGGCTTGTTATCGAAGACGGCAGGATTTTCCCCAGATTGCATTATGGATGATGCCATTAACACGCTTCAAAATGAGAGTAAGTCTCACTTTTCAAGCGGTGCATGAGGTCAAGGCAGAATCACGTAGTCTTTAAGCATTTAGGACAGTGGCAAGGCCCTTACATCTGAAGTGTATAATTGGGAATAGTCATGCAGGGTATTTATTTTCTGCTTTTGTGAATGATGACAGACAATACCATGTTCTGAGGAGCAAAAAAAATGTTCCTCAGACCTGCCTGCTGTATACCTTTGTTTTAAGGGAGTGCAAAGTTTGCTTTTGCATCTCCATGTGAGAGCTGTTGCTTCTGAAGTGCTCTGTTCTAGGGAACGGTCTTGGTTAAAGTGGAATCTTGTTTGAAGAGGAGGTTTTTTTCTTACCATGCTGCAGGCTAGCTCATCAGAGCTAATTCAAGAAGGCAATAGTTTATTAGCATTGGATTTGTAATAGACAGCAAAATAGAGGTCGTCCTGTTTGTGGCTTCGTTAAAGTCCATTTTCATTTTCTGTGTTATATTCACAGTCTGTATGTACTTTACTTGACACAGTTTAATTTTATTTTAATGTCAATTATAGAATCAAATAATGGTTTGGGTTGGAAGTGACCCCTAAAGCTCATCTAGTCCAACCCCTCAGCTGTGGGCAGGGACATCTTCCACTAGATCAGGTTGCTCAGAGCTCCCATCCAACCTGACCTTGAATGTTTCCAGGGATGGAGCATCGACAACTTCTCTAGGCAATCTGTGGCAGCATCTCACCACCCTCAGCATAAAAAATTTCTTCCTTATCTAAACCTACCCTCTTTCAGTTTAAAACTGTTGCCTCTTGTCCTGTCCCTAGAGGCCTTGATAAAAAAATATATATCTGTCTTTCTTTTAAGCCCCCTTTTAATCACTGAAAGGCTGCAATCAGGTCTGCCCACAGCCTTTTCTTCTCCAGGCTGAATAACCCCAACTCTCTCAGCCATTCCCCATCGCAGAGGTGTTCCAGCCCTTGGACCATTTCTGTGGCCTCCTCTGGCCCCACTCCAGCAGGTCCCTGTCTGTCCTGTGCTGAGGACCCCAGAGCTGGACGCAGGGCTCCAGGGGGGTCTCACTGGAGTGGAGCAGAGGGGCAGAATCCCCTCACTCACCCTGCTGGCCACGCTGCTGGGGATGCAGCCCAGGGCACAGTTGGCTTTCTGGGCTGTGAGTGCACATGGCTGTCTCGTCCAATTATTCATCCACCAGTACCCCTGAGTCCTTCTTCTGAGGGCTGCTCTCAATCCCTTCATCCCCCAGCCTGTATTGATACCGGGGGTTGCCCCAACCCAGGTGCAGGACCTTGCAGTTGGCCTTGTTGGACTTCATGAGGTTTGCATGTGCACGCTCTTTGAGCCTGTCCCAGTCCCTCCAGATGGCATCACACAACTTGGTGTCATCCACAAATTTGCTGAAGGTGCACTCAATCCCACTGTTTATGTCATTGATGAAGATATTAAGTGGTATTGGTCCCAGTATGGACCCTTGAGGGACGCCCCTTGCTACTTGTTCCTACTTGGACACTGAGCTGTTGACTATCTCCTTGGACATGGCCATCCAGCTAGTTCTTTATCCATCTAACAGTCCATCCATCAAACCCATATCTCACCAATTTAGATGTAAGAATGTTGTGGTGGTCCAGGTGAGCAGTAGGCTAAATGTGAATGAGGAGTGAAGGCTCAATGCGTACCAGGCTGTATCAACAGGAGTGTAGCCAGCAGATCAAGGGAGGGGATTATTCCCTTTTACTCAGCACTGGTTAGACTGCATCTGGAATACTGCATCCAGTTTTGGGCTGGTTGAACAGAAGGTTGAGTGAGTTCCACAGATGGCCACTGAGGTGGCTGGGGACTGGGGTACGTCACGTGCAAGGAGAAGCTGAGGGAATGGGGCTTGTTTTGGCCTTTAAAAGGAAAAGGGTTCAGGAAGACCTTCTAACTGAAACGGTTCTGTGATTCTGTAGCAGATGAGCAGCTCGGTAGAGGTACTCAGCCTTTCACTGTTTCGTTTTGCAGAGTCTCACCAAGTCCTTGCTCAGCTGCTGGACACCCTGCTCGTGATTGGCACAAAACTCACAGAGAATCCATCTGTCAGGATGAGGCTGGTAGAGGTAGCCTGCAAGGTAAGGCAGTCTCCTTGGGGCAGGAAACTTTAATTGCTGCCACAGGAAAAAAAATATGTAGTCTGCATTTAAATTATTTTCATTTTTCACAATAAACTGTTACAATACTAACATTTTGTGGCTGCTGGGAATCTTAGTATTGTTTCAAATGGGTGGAAGAACGGTAAGAATCCAGTTACTTCTATTCTTCTCTTCCGTTCCACAGCATCTGACAAATTCTTCCCACGGTGTAAGAAATAAGTGTCTTCAGTTAATTGGCTGTCTTGGACCAGTGGAAAAAGGTGCCGCAAAAGAAGTGGAAAGCCAGGCTGCCAAAGATGTCCAGAAGATAATAGGAGACCATTTCAATGACCAGGACCCTCGTGTTAGGACAGCAGCTATAAAAGCCATGGTAAGGATTGCTGGTACAGTGGAATAAATTGGTCTGGGGTTATGTAAGGAAGCTGGTAAAGGGTTGCAAACTAATCCAAAGAGGTTTGAATTAGAAATTATTTAATTAATGTAGTAGAAGTCCATTTAGCATATTGAAATTACCAGGAAAAATAAGCTAGGTCGTGAAATATGAGAGCAATGCAAGATCTCAAAGGGGGTTTTAGTAATTCATAAGAATTTCTATTTCAGCTATAGCTGAAGAAGCTTTTCAATTTGTTGACTTTGTATGTAGGTTCTTTATTTTACTGAGAAATCTGTATTTCCTGATTTAGCATTGGTTACCACAATTTCAGTAAGTCACTATTACTCCAACACACAGGAGAAAGCTGCTTATGACAGGAAACCTGTGTGATAAGTCCAGACAGAATTTTGTTTGTTTTTAAATAACATTTATGTTTTGCCCCATGGTCACATTCATTAGCATTCTCTAACTGTTTGTGAGGTTAACTGGTTTTCATGTGGGCTGGAGTGTGGGGACCCTTCAGAAATTTTTAGCTTTGTAGAAATGCAAGCAAAGACCATACGCTTGAGAGTTTTGCTTGTGAGTGTACAGAAGTTCCTCTGTTACCCTTAAAGTTTATAACAATATCCCATCTAACCTGATGGTGAGCAAGGGTATTTGAATTAATGATATTAAACTCCAAAGAAAGAATCAGAATGCATTTGAGGAGTTTGGGTTGCACTTGAATCTGTCTGGGATCTCCCTCTGCTGGAGGTTGCACTCATCCTTTTTCATCTCAGCCTGGGGTTTTTAGTACAATATATTTTTTTTTAAAGTCGTTTGAGTGACTTTTACAATGGCATTCAACCAAATCCATAGCAAGATTTATGACCTTGAATTTATAATTACAGCATAATTACAATTGTCCTTCTGTCATTTGAAGAACGGAAGCATCCTGAATGAATTCAGGATCACTAACTGCTTTCAGGGTTCTTGGTCATGGTTTCCCTTGCTACTGTGGATCATTGGTTTTCTTGTGGGTTTTTTTCTTCCCCCTTGAATTTTATCATTGGCATGTTCTACTTTGAAAAAGTGGATACAGAAAAGCAACTGTTTGCTTTCTTGTTGACAATATTCAACCAGATATTATCCCTTTGTTTATGTCAGATTCATGTTACTACTTTATTCCAGATAGAAACAGTATTTAGTAGGGCAGTTTTTGCTATTCCTGTGGTTCAGTAATTGAAAAGGTTAACAGGGCATGAAAATTCATTGGCAATGCTACTTTTGGATCCATGTTTCAGGAGTGGTAGTAAACTAATTATTTTGAAGATGTCTGTTGTAACTGTGGTTGAATATGACTAACACTAACAACTGTTTGACGTTTGGGAGAATGGCCAGACTGTATTTATATAAATTGTATTTTCCTAATTAATCAAAGTGTGAATGGCTGTGAAGTTTAACAAAATTATACTGAAGTCAAGATTATTATTTAGAAAACCTATGCCCAAGATAACGAAATATTTTGATTATGGCAGCAATCAAGAAACGTGACCAAGTTTACTCAAAGCAGAAAAAGAAGTGGTGAAAACTTAGTCTGTGTCACTTAAACCTATAGTTATACTTTCTTGTGTGGTTTTTTTTTTTCTGTAGCTGCAGCTGCATGAAAGAGGATTAAAATTACAGCAGGCTATTTACAGTCAGGTAAAATCTTGCATTTATTTTGTACTTGTTTGCATGTCTTGCTTTTTAGATTCTGTGACAATGTGCTTTACGAGGAGGGCATTGAACAAGTGGAGCATTTTGCACTTAGGTTGCCTATATTCCTTATTGCCCCATGGCAGTGGGAATCAAAATCTGCTTTGCATCTCGTTGTGCTTAAACACACTAAAGCATATGCTTTGATTGGAATATATTGTTTATTGGGGGCGATAATCATGGGAAGGGCAAGGCATTATGTAATTAGTACTGTCATCTGGCAATCTCAAAGTTTTAAACCCTTGTTCATTGGAGAGTACACATGAAGCTTATGTTTGTTATATTAATAAGGTTGCGCAGCTGAAGCCTGTATCTTCTACTCCAGATTCACATTTTGTGCTTCCTACATAGTACAGGCAGTTCTGGAGTTTTACAGCATGTGTGTGATTGACTTGATTAGGACTAGTCTACCTAATCAAACTTGGAAATACTAGGGAGTAGGAGGGAAGACTGAATCCATCCTGATTTGTAATCTGTCCTAACTGATTTTGGTAAGGTTCCTAAATCCACTGTGGGAAGTGAATGACAGCTCAGGTGGAGATGTTTCAGGTACATTGGACTGTGAATCTTCTTTCAGGCCTGCAAGCTGTTGGCAGATGATTATGAGCAAGTGCGCAGTGCTGCCGTCCAGCTCATTTGGGTCCTCAGTCAACTTTACCCTGAAAGGTACGTGCTGTATGCAAAGTGACTCAAAATGTTGGCATAGTAATCATCCTAATCCCGAGACTTTTGTGCCAGTAAGTCTCGGGATTAGCTGTTAGAAAACTGATGTGTACAAATGGCTGGTACCTGATAAGAATGCACTGACCCGGATGAAGTTTTGGTTCTTGATATTTGTTGCGCATCCATAGGGATTCAGCATAGTGGTTTCTTGCTTGATGACATCCAGCATGGCACAAGACAGCATACTGATTTATGTTTCTCTATGTTAGCATCGTCCCCATTCCTTCTTCTAATGAAGAAATACGCTTGGTTGATGATGCATTTGGAAAAATTTGTCATATGGTTAGCGATGGTTCCTGGGTTGTTAGAGTACAAGCTGCTAAGTTACTGGTAAGTTGCATTCTTTCCTTCTCTGTCTGAAAATAGTTCATCTTATGTTAGTTTACTTTTCATGTACATCTGAAAAGAAATGGGAGGATGTTTAACAACTGTATAGGTAAAATTCTACCAAAATTCTGAGAAGAAAGAAATAAGAGAGGTTGAGGAAACCTGAAAGTTTCTCAGCTGAACTCTGCAGTGATTCTCTCCTTGAGAATAGAGGGTTGAGTATCCAAGAAAAAAACAAGTATTTGTTATAATTCCTTCCCCCTGCTTTGCCAGCATAGGACATGTAAACCAACTGAACTCAAGAAAGACCACGTTAACCTTGGTGGGAAAATAAGATGTTCTGGCCCATCTTAAGTAAACTTCTTTAGGCTCTGGCATATGGTAGTGTCAAGCATTGTGTAAAGCTGTTAGAATGAGTGGATAAGATTGGATGCTGTTAGGATAAATCACGAAATTGTATGGCATAATTTAGAATAATCCTGTTTCATCCTTTCAATTTTTTTTTTTCTTTAGGGTTCTATGCAACAAGTTAGCTCCCATTTCTTAGAGCAGACCCTTGACAAGAAGCTCATGTCAGATCTGAGGGTATGTAAATGTTTGAGTTTGTTTTTACTGTATGTAGTGTACTAAAATCGCACAACAGGTATGTTACTGTTGAGTGTGTTTACCATGCCCTTGCCTCAGGGCTGCTGAGCATTGATGATGATAGGTTTTCTTTTAGATTAAAGTCAATGAAGCAATTGCTAGTTTTAGATTTCATTAGCCGAGAACGTAATAAACAGCTCTAGGCTATTCAGGTTTTGCAGACGAGAGGTAAACGTTTGTGTTCTTCCAACAGCCTTTTGGCTAAAAGTTTTATTTATTGTGTATGGAAAGATTGCATCCTAGTTTTAGGAGCAAGATTATGGAAAATTCCTGCAAGATGTGCAGGATCTAGATGTTTCAAGAGACATGAGTAGCTAGAAGCTGGGACCCCTGAGCTCTACGAGCAAAACTTTTCTGTGAAATTCCTTCCTTAAGCAACTCACTCAAGGTTTTACATTCAGTTTTTCTGTCTACAGAAGAATGATGAAGCTAGAGCTGCTAGTTTTTGTGGGCCGCTTTGTAAACTCCATTGAAGAAAGTGCTGCTCAGCTTTCTGTTACAGTGTGTGGGGGGAAAGGAGATGGACTAGTGAGCATCCTGACTGAATATCGCATTTTACACTTTGCTGAACACTGTATAGTATCAATAGTCATTGAAGTATTTAATTGCAGTTTAACAAGTTGAACTGTAAAGTGCTGGCATCTGGTTTTGCAGGTCAGTTATTGGATACTTAACTAGACAGGCCTTTGCTCTGACCAGTTTGGCTGTTCTTATAATGGATGTCTAAGCAAATATTAATTAAAATGTATTGGTTATTATCCTTTCCCAACATCAAAGTACAAAGAGTTACTGTCAATTAGAAATATGCGTAGAAGAGAAGGTATTATTTGCTTTTCTTAGTGTTTGCCTGTCTCTGTCGATGTCTAAGCCTCTAGCTACATCTATTTTTACATCTAATAAAGCCATTTAATGTTTTGTTCAGTCATCTTTAAAGTTTACCATGGCTATAACTGAAAAACTTGTTTGGACAGAGAAAGCGCACTGCGCATGAACGAGCCAAAGAACTCTACAGCTCTGGGGAGTTTTCAAGTGGCAGAAAGTGGGGAGATGATGCTCCCAAAGAAGAAATTGATACAGGTGCTGTAAACTTGATTGAATCAGGAGCTTGTGGGGCTTTTGTTCATGGCCTGGAAGATGAGATGTATGGTAAGTGTTAACTTATTATGGACAAATAAAGGAGGAGATGTGTGCTGGCTAATAAGCTTTGGTTTTGTGGGGGGTTTTTTTGGTCAAAATAGATCACTTGGCTATTGGGTTTGGGTTTTTTTACTGAATTGTGGACTTCAGGGTGGTGCATTTTTATTCCATTGTCATCTCTGATACGGCGTTTGTTTCAAAGATGCTATGGTGTTGCATAGAATTTTGGCTAGAACTGTTCCGTTGAGTAGCCAAAACCAAATGGCTTCCTATAAACAGTAAAGTCTTAGTAAAATATCTGGTAAGAAGTGGTTGCTTATGTTATTCAGAAACCCACTAGGATAATTTTTTTTTTAATTGACTTAAATTTAATACTTGCATGTGGCTCTACATTGGCAACATCAGTTGCTGCTGTTTGAAATTGGTGTTTTCTCTGCAAGAAGGAAAATCAGATTTTATAGAACTTGTTTAAAATATGGCACTACAAGGAACCCGTGTCCATGGAGCCCAGTAATCATTCATTTGTAAACATAACAGCTTCCATACAAAAGGTTAGAACTAGTGGACACAAACCCACATATTTTTCAAAATACTTCAGAATCCGCCAACTCCCAACAAACAGAAGTTTTCTTTTAATTTCCAACCCAATTTTTTTCTGTGGCCAATTTATACCCATTTATTCTTAGCCAGTGGTAGGCTTCGGATTAGTTGCTGCTTCTCTCGGAGTCTGGCTTCCCTAATGAATTAATAGACAACTTTAATTTTGCAAGGGGCTAAACAGGCTAGCCTCCTTTTAGTCTCTGCTTCTATAAAAGCTTTGCCCTTGGCCAGCTAGAATTGCAGAATCACAGAGTGGCAGGGGTTGGAAGGGACCTGAGGAGATCATCCAGTCCAACCCTCCTGCTCAAGCAGGGTCACCCAGAGCAGGGTGCACAGGACAGCGTCCAGGCGGGCTTTGAATATCTCCAGGGAAGGAGACTCCACAACCCTCCTGGGCAGCCTGTGCCAGGGCTTGGTCACTGTCAAAGTCAAGAAGTTTTCCTGAAACCTCTTCTGCTTCAGTTTGTGCCCATTGCCCCTTGTCCTGTCACTGGACACCACTGAGAAGAGTCTGGCTCCGTCCTCATGACATCCACCCTTAAGATATTTGTAGATGTTAATGAGATCCCCTCTCAGTCTTCTCTTCTTCTTGCTAAACAAGCCCAGCTCCCTCAGCCTTTCTTCACAGGGGAGATGCTCCAGTCCCCTCATCATCCTTGTTGCCCTCCTCTGGACTCTCTCCAGGAGTTCCTCATCCTTGAACTGGGGAGCCCAGAACTGGACCCAGTGCTCCAGGTGGGGTCTCATCAGGGCAGAGTAGAGGGGGAGGAGAACCTCCCTCGCCCTGCTGGCCGTGCTCCCCTTAATGCACCCCAGGATGCCATTGGCCTTCTTGGCAACAAGGGCACCCTGCTGGCTCATGGTCAGCTTGTCGTCCACCGGCTTGGCAGAGCTGCTTCCCAGCAGGTCAGCCCCCAGCCTGTACTGGTGCATGGGGTTCAACCTTCCCAGGTGCTGTACCCGACACTTGAGTTATTCTTGAAAACTGGTGACTAGATCTGTATGTTTTCAGGTACTTAAATATCAGGGGAGGTCTTGCTTACATCTTTAGCAATGTTATTTATAATTCTTTAATGGAAATATCTATGTTCTAAGATCACATTTACCTGTTCCACAGTGATATTGTTTTGATCTCCTGAGGTCTTGCTATGATGGATGTGGAGGCTGTAGTGTCTTTCCAGCAGATTAGATCTGATCTGTTCTTCTGAGCAGGGTGAATTACGAGTGTCAAACTAGAGCACAGGCATTCCTGAGCTCCTGAGTTTGGCTGTGGCATTGACCACGCTGATGACCTCAGGAAAATCTGTGTGCTACTCTTTCCAGCCCAACTTTCCCGTGGGTAGAGTGAAGATTTATATTTCTTAAGGCTATTGAGAATGGCTGGTATTTGCATAGAACCATGAAAATGCCAAGTTCTGAATGGTACTCCTGAATTTGCTTTTAATATTGCTGGAAGGATGAGGCTAAATTAGAAAGTACAAAACCGCCGTAACAAAAATACTGCTGTAGATTGTGTTGTAAAAGTTGGTTTATTGCTCCATGACTCCTGCAAATAAAAGCATGTTTTCCTAATAACTAAACTCTCCCTGAAACACAGCTTGTTTTTTTTTTTCTGACTAACAGTAAAAAATTTTTCACAGGCTCAGGCCATTGACCTGTGAAACACGTTCTCCAGTTTCTTGTGCTGTAGGTCGTGTGGCAGTGTGGTGCTATTGGGGAATGTTGATAAAATGGACAGATGTGGAATATACACAGATCTTTAAATAATGTAGATCTCCCTCCTCCCACTGCAGCATTTTTAAATACTGCTGAGCTCTCTTCTTCCTTACAGTGCCGCTTCATTTCTTGAATTCCATGTTGTAACTTAAATCTAAATTAGTCTGTCAGCTTATGAACGCAATATTGGCAAAATGGTTTTCTTCTTTAATACCTTGGTCTTAATGGCCACGGAGACACGTAGTTGTGACAAAAGCTTTGTTACTGAATAAGCAGGGGTCTTGCTGTGTTTGCGTTTTTCTACTTAATCAGAATCATGAGGAATTGAATATGTTCTTTAAGAACAATAGGCCTAAAAGCTACACATGAGTTTAAGTAAATGTTTTCAAGATGAGCTAATTTGAATGAAAAATAAAAGTATGTTTAAAACAATAACATTTGCAAGACATCAGATTAGTTCTCATTTATGTGTCGGGATCATAAAAATGTTATGGAAGCTAGCGAGGATGGCTGCAGGGAAGAGAATCTCATCTCCACTTAAGCTTGTTATATTTGGGTATTCTTCAAATTCCTGCTTGTTTTGCAGCACGAACACACTCTGGATACCTCCTGATGCTTTTTTGCTTAAATTCTGAGTAATTTTAATAATTAAGTGGCACCTTTTTCCTTTCTTTTGAGGAATCCAAAGTCACGAAGCAGAGGAATTTAATTCTGTTTACTGCCGAAATGCTGATACCCTAGGGCTTTACAGCAATTCATAAAGTGCTACATAGCAAGTTAAAAATGCAGTGAATGCTCTGAGCAATTAAAATGTCAGGCAGAATAAAACAAGCAGAGTTTAATTATCTAAATTAGTTTTCTTAAGATACCAGGGTTATTGCTACACTTGCAAAACACACTATGAAATATGTAATATTTATTGCTGGACAGGAGACCTGTTTTTCACCTGCAAGTCCCTCTGCAGATGCTTACGACAGCAGCACGCTCTGTATTAGAGGTGAAGCTTTTGATTTGAAGACTTGCCTATGAAAAGGTCCCTAATGGCACGGGTCCTTGCTTCATCTCCATCATCCTCAGGATTTCCTTAGCATCTTCTTCCCTTAGCCCATTCCTTAAATAATACAAGGCCTGGTGTGGCATTGTATGTCCTTTTAAAGAGCACTAACAATTAATTCCCTCCCTCTCTTTTAATAGAGGTTCGGATTGCTGCGGTTGAAGCCCTCTGTATGTTGGCTCAGTCCTCGCCTTCTTTTGCGGAGAAATGCCTGGATTTTTTGGTTGACATGTTTAACGATGAAATCGAGGAGGTGAGATTGCAGTCAATACACACAATGAGAAAAATTTCCAACAACATCACACTGAGGGAAGACCAGCTGGATACTGTGTTAGCTGTCTTGGAGGTAAGAAGTTCCTGAGGAGGGAAAATACTGCATTCCCTTCTTCTTTGAGGTGTTACGGTTATATACAGCTCATCAGCCCCTTCCTCTGAGCTGAAACTGTCCACCTTTTTTGTTGTTAGTTTTTCTCCTCTCCTTTGAACACCCCCAGAGGCTCCTAAGGTTTAGTAGCTTGTCATCTTCAGGACAACAGAATACTTCTGAAATAGATGACATGGAGATTAACAACTCTTCCCTTGATCGCCGTGCTGTTGGCTCATGTGTGTTTCCTTCTGTCCTGTGGTCTCTGACTGTTCAGAGGGTTTGCTAGCATGCTCTATAGCTTGGCTCTCTCTATATAAAATCTATAGATTTGGCCTCCCAACCAGTTAGTGCTCAGCTGGGATCCAGGGGACAGTGTGAGTCAGCTGCTGTTCCTGGTTGATGACTTTGATCCAGGAAGGGGAAGAGATTTTGCCTGTATGAACGGTGCTGTCTCAAACTGCTTCCCCTCAGACCTGATTTATTTGTTGAGCTATATAGCCCCTGAGCTGTGATTTTTTTCTTATTTATTTATTTATTTATTTTCTCCATTCTGCTGCATGTGGTAAGCAAGTTTCTGTTTCTTTTGGGCGGTCTCCCAGCCTTGGGCGGTGCTGCAAATCTGCTATTTCTGTCTTTTCACTCGCTGTTTGCTTGACCCAGGGCAACGGTGGCTTCTTTCAGTTGTGCCCCAGGAAGAGGCAAACTAACTAACCTATTTTATCAGTCTAACAATATGTTCTGAATTTGCAAACACCATAATGAGTTTTAGGCACCTCAAATTTTTATGTAGTTGATTTACATTTGTTCAAGCTGGGGACTTTTGCATCAAGGTATAAAAATGTCCTAGTTAGACTGGGGTTCTGTCTTACACTTCTGTGCTAACTTATCATGTATGATAAATCATAAATTTATTATGGCTTTTATTATCATAATTATTATCAGGTACTAGGATAGCTAAAGTGTGAGAGTGATTAACATTTTAATGGATTGGTTTGATTCTGAAAGGTGCTTGCTTGCTTTCTGTAAAATCTAGCTTTCAGTACAAAAAAAAAAAGGATTTGGAAAAATAGCATTAACTTTAGTGCCTAAATTTGTTTCAAGGGTGTAAATATGGAGCAGTTGGGGACAGGTAACTTCTGTTTTCACCCCACTGCTTTGACTTTATCTGAATAACTCCACCAGCTATTCCTCGCTTTTCTGACCAGGCTTTGGATTCTGCTTTCCCTGTTGTCCTTGATCTCAGTTTCTGTTGGGTTGTGCTCCTCTCTGTCCCTTCATAGTCTTCTGCCTCGCTCGTCTCTGTACTGCCCTTCCAGTGGTCCATGCAGCTGACCTGGAGTATTTTATCTCCATGGCCATTTCAGTCCTTAGTGTACGTCTTCTTTTTTGGTCATAGTCTGCCTTCCACCACCAAAATAAGAAAAGGCTGAGCAGCCCTGCTGTGCTTTTCCCCTTTGATCATTTGTGTGTGTTGGCCGTCATATTTAAGAGCCTTTACAAGAGGACTGCTCTTTCTTCTTTTGTGTAAGACAGTGATGAATGAGCTGTTGATACTTAGCAAATTATAATTTAAAAAAAATAAAAATCCACCATTGAAATGCATCCCGTTCTTGTATCCTGTCAAATTTTCACACTCTTTCCAGCAGTACCACACAAATGCTGATAGCAAGAAAGTATAATACATTGATATGGAACAGCAAGGTGGGTTTTGGCAGAAGGAATGTAATTAATTAATCTGGAGTTCAGCCACAGCACTTCTAAAAATACTGCTTGGAGATTGCATAAGCTCCTCTGTACAACATCACCCTGGCCTAAAAAATAAAATGGGTGCAGTGTGACTTTAGAAGTGGTACATTAGGGATCCCATACGATCGTAACAAAGTTCCTGACCGAATTTGTGGGAGTTTTTTTGTTTTGTTTTTTTTTATTGTCCATCTATAAACCCATAGTTAGGTCAAGTTCCTTTATCCTATAGATGGTCACTGTTTATCTAGTCTGTCCAGCCATTGACATGTCTTCAGCACTTACGCAAACCCCCTGGAGGCTGGTGACTGGGTTAAAGGCTTGTGGAATTGGGCTTCAGCTGTTGAATGGTAAAAGCCTTCTCCAAAGATAATAAAACAGTCTTCTGGTGATTGTTTTGCTGAGTTACCCAGCACCTTCCTTTTCTGTTATTGCCTCTGCCTAAGGGTACAATGTCACCCAAACTGATTTTTACTCTGCTTGAGAAGGTCAGCAGTGAAGCAGTTCCCATTCATTCCAGTAAATGAAGCACGTGGGTGGTTGAGACCAGCAGGAGACCCTGCAGCCATTGCCTGGTCTGTCACTTCATCTATAGTTAGCTACGATAACGAGAAACGAAACGTGTGCTGCTTTTCAGATGCTTTTAGCGCTAATTCAGCCGAGGAACGGGAACTTCCTCGTAGGTTCATCTTCTCTCTTGGCACTCAAAGGTGTCTGGGTTTGGTTTTGGGTTTTTCTTTTTTAGGATTCCTCAAGGGACATTCGGGAAGCGCTTCATGAACTGTTGTGTTGCACCAATGTCTCGACTAAAGAAGGCATCCATCTTGCACTGGTGGAGCTGCTGAAAAATCTGACAAAGTATCCCACAGACAGAGAGTCCATATGGAAGTGAGTGTGTTCAGTGTCCTTGTGTGTCTACTTATTTTCCTATTCTTTTTAGTAATTGAGGCATTGGGCAAGTACTGAGCTAGCTATAAGGAGGTAGCAGGTATTGCAAGTATACAATCCTGTTATTCTCTGTATATTTGGAATAGTGGCTATACTAAGCGTTGTACATATTCATGACTGATGTAGAAACTCCATGTTGTTCTTGCTTGTCAATACTTGTACTGGGAATCCAGAACTGATGATCACTCCTGGAAATAACCCTCTATTACAAGCACTCAAAGCGTTCTCAGAAAAGATGAATTCAACCTTCAGTTTAAAACCTCATCTCTTCTATGCAACTAATGTTTTGTGCTTACTTGATGCTGCATTAAATGGTAGTGTTTACCAGCAGTTGATTATATCAGTTGTGACAAGTGGATTGGCTATGTGGCTTTGTGCTGTTGGAGGCACTTTTTCTGTCTGAGCAAAAAAAAAATGAACGTTTTGTGTGGGGTTTTTTTGGTTGTTCCATTGGGAAGCAACAAAAGGAAGTGATGCTCCAGCACACATGGTTTGAGGTGGAATTCTTGGGTATTATTGGAAACGCTTATTTTAGTCATCTTTGTCTTCCAATGTACTCTTACATTGTTTTTGGTGCTTGGTGGAGTTTGGGGTTTTTGGGTTTTGTTGTTTGGTTGGGTTTTTACCTCTTTGCTCCTTTATTTCTGAAGAAAAAAATACACTCATTTGCTACTGTTGAGTATGAAAGCTTTTCTTGGGTTGTATAGCTCCGGGTGTTAAGTATTTCTTAGACAGTTTAAATAAACAATTTTTATTACTGCTTGTTTTTTCAAGCTGTCCTCTCAGTTTTCTTGGATCCTACCAAATATTAATGCGAAAAATTAGCCATGAAGAGACAGTGTTACTGTGAGTTTGCCCATATGCTTGTACTGTAGGATTTTAATGCTGACCAGCACCTTGAAGTGCCACTGCAACATAAAGTAGTAACACTTTAAAATGTTGTATTTTGCAGTGTACATGTTTACTAAGAAATATTTCAATCTGTGTATTTTCAGATGCTTGAAGTTCTTGGGAAGCCGGCATCCCACTTTGGTGCTTCCATTAGTCCCAGAGCTGCTGAGCACGCATCCGTTCTTTGACACTCCAGAACCAGACATGGATGACCCAGCCTGTATCTTTTTAATTAAACCAGTTGATTGTTTTGACTGTAATAGATTTTATTCATATTTTCATGATGCTCACATTTGTTAAACCATTTCAAACTGTAGCAGACAATCCTGCAGCTATTTCTGAATCCCTTTGCTGCTTAATTTTATTACTCAGTAAGTGATGGAATAACTGTTATCTGGAACCATCTTCATAAATACCAATGTGGTATAATTGGCCTGAATAATCTGTTTATCAAGCAATTTGTCAAGGTTTAGGCATTGCAGATGAGTCCTTTGATGTGAAAGTGTTTGGCTAGTTTGTACTAATTTGGAAGATGCTTGAGCTTTTAAATCAGAAAGAGTGGTTTTCCTTGTCTGTTTTCTTTTTAGGTAAAACGTCTCCTATCCTCACTGTTGCGCAGTGCACAAAACAGCACTGTCTCTTAGTACAGCAGTGGCTGAACCCCCATAATGCTATAAATTTATCATCTTTTTGAAAGAATTCAAAAGCAGAAATCCTTATATTAATGTTGGCTCTTCAAGTGCTACAGAATACAAACTATTATTGTAATACCATTATCCTTAACAATAGGAGATGCCTTGGAAATGCAAAATACCATTTTCCCATTCTTCATTCTCCTTGCTTTTCTTCTGTGCGATTGCAGAATGTAATGTTATTTCTGATGCTTGCTGAGACATGTTACACTGGAAGAACTTTCTTCCTCTGTGAAGCTACTCCTTATTTCTCTCACCAGTCACAGGCCATCAGCTAGAAATTCTATACAGATTAAATAAATACCTTGTGAGAATTGAAAAGGGCTAGAATCGGGTGGAGAGAAAGATTAATCCATAATCAGGTGGTGGAATAATAATTTGAGTAAATTTGTCCTCTGAGTTGAGAAATGAAGGAACGTTGGGGTGGGGAGAAAGCTGTTCTTTAGCTCAGTGCACCTTTCTGCCCTGCACCAAAGAATATTATTTTAGAGAATGTTCTGGAGGTAACTTGCCACCAAGTTTTATGGTGATATATTGTGTGAAGACAAGCCTGGGAGCCAGAAACTACAAGGTAGACCTGAATGGCAGGCTTCCAGTGTAAACTGTTAATTACAAACATGGGTTTGTGCAATTCAAAGCACTTGGCAAATTTGAGTCAGATTAGTTGAATAGTTTCAGCTCAAAATTTGATAAAGGATTTTGGGTAAAGAGGAGAAATTGGTTTGTCAAGTGGAAACCTTTATGTTTGGCATCCTGTGGATGCAGGAGATTTTTCAGGAGGTAAGAGACATGCATTCAGTGTCTTCTGTGGCTGAACCTACTTCTCTGTGCAGGCGAGTGCCGAGACGATCCATAAGCTTTGCACTGGGATCCTTTCACGTTCTTCTGTTGGACATCTTGTGCTTGGGGTCAACCTTGTTGCAAATGAGTGCCCTAGCCTTTGGGCTAACTGATTAAAACCTTTGGCTGCCCTCTGTATTTCTCTGCCTCGCAGACTGTGAAAATGTTTTTTTTTTTTTCTATTCCAGAATAATCTTCCTGTGTTTGATTCTTTGGTTTGTTTTAAGTCTGTAAGAGGGATGTTTTTCAGGGCATGATAGGAAATGCAGCAATTTTCAAAGACTCGCAGGTAAATGTTTAATTTTAGGTGGTGTTTGGGTACCAGACTGGTAAGCACAGTGTAAGCTTTGCGGAAGAGTGAAATTCCACCTAATGAGCATGTTCTGCATTTATAATCTCTGGCTCCTATCCTTTGTGTCGCCTCTGAGCCTTCCCACATTGGCAGTAGCATCCTTCCTCCAATATGGCCCATCCTCTAATGTTTGTGCTTTGTACTTTGTTTTCATCTGCTCAGACAGCTGCCTCTCTGGGTTTTGCTCAACATTCTTCAACTGTAAAGAACTTCCTAAAGATTCTCCAGCAAAGAAAGGGTTGTTGAGTTGTTGTTTTAACTTGCCATCCCCAAGGAGCAATTCTTGCTGTTGTTTTTTTTCTTTAACAATCCATTTCAATAGACATTGCTGTTCTGGTTCTGATTTTTAATGCTGCTAAAAGTTGCCCAACAATGCCTGCCCTCTTCTCTGATCATACGTTCAGACATTACGCCTATCTTCGGGACAGTCTCTCTCATCTGGTCCCTCCATTAAGAGTAAGTTTAACCACTTTGGTTCGCAGTTCGCCATTGTTAGGAATATTGCTGGTCTTCCTTGTCTGTCAGTGTGCAACACTTCGATTCTAAAAAGTTTTTCTCCCAAGCACCAAGTGAATGAATATTGAAATGTACATTATGTAAGGACAGCCAAATATTAAATTGTTACAATATGGATTTTGTAATATTTTGGGGAGAATAATAATGTTATTGCTCTCAAGTGAGAACAGGACATGGTTTACTGGTTAGGAAAGAATACTGGGAGGGCAGGAGTCCTGGGAGCTTCGTGTAGCTCTGTCTGTTTGGGGAATGGGAGCTTAGCCTTTGTAGATCTTCCAACATTTGACTTGTGTTCTACCTAAATGGTTTACTTGTGGGTGAGATGTGTTCCCTGCTGCTTTGAAGCTTGTTCTTCCTGCATGGAAGAACAAGTGGGACTGAAGCTGGTCGTAAGTCTTATTACAGACTTATTACAACTGAATTGTAATTTATGTGGTCTTGGACTTCCCTTGGCTTCACAGTGTCATACTTAATAGCTGAGGAAGATGTTTCCCTCAAAGGGATGTTGAAGTTTAACCTGGACGTCTCTGCAAGTGGATTATAAAATGGAGAGTATTAACTAACAAAGATGCAGAATGGAAAGCCTTGATACAAAAGTTTGAATTTGAGAAATCAGTTCAAGCTCTCAGTTGGTAGTTGTTAAATAATGTGGCAGCATTTTGCAGTGTTGTTACTTGCATTAGACGTTTCCGTAAGCATGCGTTTCTTCTTGCTTAGTTGCCAGGTAGAAAGCTGGTGTCCTCCCCTGTCTCTCCCAGCGTTACACCCCACGAAGATCCTTCCCAGCAGTTCTTGCATCAAAGCCTGGAGAGGGTTTACAACCTTCAGCACCTCGACCCGCAGGGCATACAGGAGCTGCTGGAATTTACCATCCGGTAAGGCTGCAAGCTGACCTATACATGGGAACATGGGTTAGGATTCCCAATTTCTCTGAAGCGAGTGCTTTGCTTCTGAATATCAGTGTTGTACTTTGCTATCGGACACTTAGTCTGAGACTTCTAGAGAGCATTGTGATAAAAGAGCATTCATGGCCTATCTGAAACAAAACTGATGGTCTCAGCTCTGGCTCTGCCCCACTGAATAATCAGTATGTATTTTGGGGGAATGTCTTTTCTGAGCATGGTAAGAGTCAGGTAAGGGTGCTCTTGGACTGTTCACTTACGGTAAAATACATGGTCAACTTTTATGGATGACAGCCTGGTGTGTCATTCTTAGTTCTCTGTCCCTGTATGAGTCCCTCATTTTTCATCCTATTATTTTAAATGTACATGCACAAGGGTTTTTTTGTTTTGCTTTTGTGGGAAGGGAGAGGTTGTCCCCTTTTGCTCTTTAAATTCCAAGTCCTGTGGCCTTTCTTTCAGCATGAGAGGACCTGCTTCTGGTGGTTTGTTGGGTTCTTAGTGCCAGTCCCACTTATAAAGGACTGTGGCATTCTTCATTGCTTTGAAAATCAGAGAGAGATTTTCCTGGAATAGACAATATTATTGCGTGTGGCTGCCTGCTGTTGTATAGATAAGGGTGTACCGTATGGCATCTGAATGTGGTTTTATGCTCCCTGTTCCATTTCATCTCTGGACTGAGTTACACAAACAAAACACTTCAAAAGGATCCTTTCAATGTGATTCCCCTGCTTGGAAAGAGGAAAAGAGCCTTATTTTGAGAGTTAGAAAAACAATCTAAAATGCTTTGATTGGAATATGGAATTCAAAAAAGCTTTTATTTTTTTCCTTCCTCCAAAATAGCTGCCTCTTCTGTATGTGTAGCTGTAAATCGCTTTCACACCCACCTGCAGTGGAGAATAAACAGTGTGCTCCTCACTGAAAACCCAGCTGTGAAAACTATATGGTTTGTCCTCAGCTGTTTTGAAGCTACTATGCTCAGCGTAAAACTTTGTCTCGAAGCATTTAAATGCACTAAATGCTCAGAACAGGTAATCTCTTGGCAGAGCATCCAGAATCTTACAGGCACAATGAAGGTCTGGAAGCCTCGCAGGCCATGAATGTTTTCAAGCATAGGAATCCTGTCAGAGATGGCTGTGTGCATTACTTATATGCAGTAAAGGACAGTAATGCTTCAGAGCTGGTGGAAATTACTAGCTTGGCTTTTTTCCTGCTGGGATCACCACCCAGGATCTGTTCTAAACCAGCTGCTGTTTTCCACCCTTAAGAGAAGGGAGGATTTAAGACAAAAATGGAAAAAGTGTTAAAGGTTATTTTGCAGAGGGCAAGAGTTTCCTGCCCCAACAGTTTGGTTGCTGAGGGGAGAGGGACAGAAGAAGCTCACAGCAGTGGATTCTGCGGTGGGACATAACTCCCTCCTCCTGTGTCGTTATTGTCATCGGGGGAAGTGGAGCAGACCTCGTGGAGCTGGTGTCTACTTGGGACTTACATTTCTAACCGCGCTCAAGACTGAAGTTCTTCCCCCAGGCTCTGCATCTGAAACTGCAAGACAGGCTTTTTAGCAAATCGGTCTTTGTGGTTTAGTTTCTCCATCTATACAACAGAATTTTTATTTTTTTTTTCTTTTTTGTCTTGCAGGGATGTTGAAATCTGTTTAAGATTTGTAAGGAAATAGAATTAGTGGAATTGGGAACCGTAGAAGACTGGGAAACGGAATATCTGCCTAGCTGTTAGCTGAGGGATGACATCCTGTTCCCCGTTAGTGTGTTGTGATGCATTAACTATGACATGGGAATGAAGCACCCAGGGGGTCTGTTCTTTTCTCTCTGGGAAAAGATTAACCAGAGTCACTACGTAGGGCTCAGGCTGGCTCTGCTGTTGTTGCATTGAAGAAGGCACAGCCCCTCTGCTTAGGAGAGATTTTCTTTGGCTGCAAATTACACAGATAATCTCACAGATTTTTTTTGAATATGTCAGCGCTCAGCAACCTTCTGGTTTGGCAGAGTCAAAGTTTCAGAATTGACTCATAAATGCAAAGATAAATCTAAAATAAACAGAAGGAAAGGGTCATCTGAAGAAAAAACATTCTTTTCAATAATACTGTAGGAAGCATGGAAGTAGAGTGACAATTTTAGTACACTTTGGATCAAAGCAAAATACAGAGAAGAACAGAGACATCTGAATCCACATCATCCAACCTATTTTCAGTTCTATAACAAAAAGAGTTTTGTTCTCTTAATGCACACTTTTGATTTTAAAATATGTCAAGAGTAGAAAACTAAAGCCTTTTTAGGTTCCATGAACTTTTTTTTTCTGTGAAGTTAAAAGCTACTTCAGTTGCTGTATGATTTACAAGAAATACTTACACCAGACAGCACACAACAGCTACTTGGGCAAATATCAGTACATCAGATTTCAGCTTGATTTAAAAGGCAGCTATATTTCAAATATGCTTGGTTGCGTGAGCCCAACATATTCCCCACAACCTTTCCTAGCCAATATGAATAGTTAGATTTCCCAGCAGTGTAACACAAATGGGTCGTTAGCTGCTGTAGAAGCCTGGAGTGTTTTAAGTTCAATCTGGAACTGCTATGCTGTATGGTTCCCATAGGGCTGCAGAGTAATGTGGGTTGACAGACTTACTGCTTCCACTGCTGTGCTCGTGTCAGCCTCCAGGAAGAAAGGAGATGCCAAGTCCCAAGGTGCAAAAGGGTTTGTAATGCATGTTTTGCTGCTGTTCCTGGTGCTTGTTCTAAGGATAAGAAAAAGCAAGATGCAGAAATAGCTGGCTTTATCATTGCTGTTGCTGCGTTCTGAGTGCATTTAGATTAACTTGCTGTCTCAGCATTGGTTTTTTGTTTTTTTTTTTCCCTTTTTTTTTCCATATGCTTCAGTGATCTTCAGAGGCTTGGAGAACTGCAGTCAGAACTGGCAGGGATGGCAGATTTCACTGCAACTTACCTTCAGTGTCAGCTGCTCCTCATCAAGGTTTGACTTCATTGGGGGTTTTTTTGGGCTGTTCTTCAAAAATGCCCCCAGTCCAGTTTAATGGTGCACTTTCACGTTTTGATGTTGGTGCTGAAAACTGATGTATGGTGAAAGCACAGGTTCCATGGATTTCTGATATTCCTGCTTCCCTTCTGTGGCAAATAATTTATGCAGTAACTTTGCCAATGAGTATGCCAGTGCAGATCTCTGCTGTTGGACCTAGGGTTTATGTGGCTTCATGTGCATTTTGCCAGTGCAGAGTTTATTTTCTGACAGAAATCACAGTGGAGGCAACTACTCTGTAGCCTTTTATGTTAGGAAAGTAACTTTTCTCTGCTAGTGATCACTGGAATGCTTTTTGCTAAACTGCTGCTATAAGCAGAGCTTTTATAGACAGTGTTTTGTAGACAGCTTTTTTGGCACCAGTGCCAAAGGAATTCTTTAGATTTGGTTGAGCAAAATATCAGTCATGCTTTCTTTTACAGTGCTAAAATGATCGATCTATTTGGTATTAGCAGATGAAGTGGTTACTTTGACACCATGGCAGCAGCCCTTTTCAAAGTTGGCTTCTTGCTGTAAACAGGAACTCATTTTTTGCTTCGCTTCTCAAGCTATCAACTGGCAATAGTATTTAAATTAGTCTCCTGGCATTCTTCAAGGTGTTTGAATGTAATTTGTACACATGTAAAGCAAGAATTAAAGCAAGCAACAAACAGCGTTCCAGAAGGGACTCAATAAAAGCTTTGTTATGTAAAACCAGGAAGGGATTTCAGTTTCTTTGCTAAATGTGTAGCTGGCAGTTAGCATATCTCATGGCAGCCATCAAATCTTTGGAATACATTTAGCACCCAAAGAAGGTACTTTAGATGAGCGACGTGACGGTTCAGTACATTCCTAGCTAAATCCAAAACTTTTGCCAAAGCAGAATGTGCTATCCAGGCAGAGGACCAGCATTTGGAGGTGGCTTTGTTGCCCTTCTCCAGGGTTTGACTGGAGTGAACCAGATGGTTTGTGTATCTGGCAAGTGCTCTGTGTATCTGTTGTGTATCTGTTGAGCGCTCTGTTTGGAAGAAGGCTGTAAAAGCTTCATCAGCCGTGCTTGGCTCGAGCTGTCGAACAGTCAATACATCTGTGATGCGGAGTCAGTAATGTGGCTGAAATGAAAAGTAACTCATAATATCATACAATTAGAAATTCTGATAAGGCAGAGAGAACACAAATGTCAGAGCAGCCCTTTTCAGTAGATTTCTTGCTAATTGCTTATTTCCCCGACAGAAAGAAGCTGTTGGGGAAAAAAGTATCTTCATTTCCCAGCCTCTCGAGGCTCAGAAGGTTCCAGACCTTTAAAGGCTCTACATACCCTGTGATTTTATGGTTAGTTAGCTGGCATTCTGGGGCCAGCCTAGGTGAAGGATATACTCTGTATGTTCTTAAGCTTTGGCTGCAGCCAGCTTTGTGTTTAGCGGTATTTAAGGGCGGGCAGCTTCAAAAAGGAGGCAGTGATATAAATCATCCAGTCAAGCTTTCTTCATTTTTTTTTAACATAAATCAAAGGGCAAATAGGGTGTGGTTGGTTTGGGAGTTTTGGTTTTTGTTTGGGGTTGGTTTGTTGTTTTGGTTTTTTTTTTAATACAATCATTGGTAGCTGATTTACACTCGGTATTCTTAGTAACTCCAGGATCTTTAGTGGGGTAGAGACTGCCAAGAGGAAAGCTGAGAAAATATGACTGTGTAGGTGTGTTTCTGGGGACAGCTGTTAGTGTCTCCACTTTTTGCCTGCAATCTGAGATTGCCCTGATCTTGGTCTCGGGGAGGTGATGGTTTTCTAATAAGTTACTTCATTCTGCATAAAGTTTGCCTTAAAAAGTGCTGAAGAGTTTGGCTCAGCCAGTCTCTTAATTCATAGCTTTGTTAATATTATTCTCAACTTCCATTTTGTATTTTATAGTTGTATAGGTACCTCTGTGTATGTATAGAACAATACATATTTTGTGTTGTATTTAAAAGCACAGAAGAAAACTTTGGCCTGCTTTTTCAATCAGTCTATTGGTGTACTGCCGAGAGATAGGACATCTTCCCTGCTCCCAAGTCCCTCTAGCGCAGCGTTATAATGTTTAGGCTGAACTGGGTATTTATCATCATTTCATGGTTTTCTTCTGTAGGCCTTGCAGGAGAAGCTGTGGAATGTGGCTGCTCCTCTGTACCTGAAACAGAACGCGTTAGCATCTGCTGCAGCAAAACAGGTGAGGTAGGAGCAGCTGGGTCTGCGTGGAGGCTCGTCCTTGGATACAAGCCCTTCCTTGGCCATGCAACAGTAATACACTTCTGACCTTCTGCTGCCGTAGTCCGTCCAAGTAGATCTTAGTTCCCCAGAGCTGAGTAATTTCTCTCATCTTCAAAAGATGAGTGGTGAGTGGGGGAGGTTCATGACTACTGTAAAAAGGCAAACATTGCACCTGTCTTCCAAAAGAGCAAGAAAGAAGAACCAGAAAACTGTGGGCTCCTTGGCCTTGCCTCATTCCTGGGGAAGGTTATGGACCAAATCCTCTTAAAAGCTGTTTTTAAACAAGTGAAGGTCAACAAGGTGATTTGGAACAGCCAAAATGCATTTCCCAGGGGCAAATTATGCCTGACCAACATCATTGCTCGCTATGATGAGGCGACTGGTGCTGTGAACGAGGGGAGGGCAGTGGATGTGGTATCTCTTGACTTAAGCAAAACCTTTGGTGTAGTCTCCTATTGCCTCCTTTTTGCCAAACTGGCAGGATTCTGGCTGAAAAAGCAGTGACTAGGCTCCTCCAAACTGAGGAGCCAGTTGATATACTGGAGGGCATGGCTGCTGTTCAGGCTGGTCTGGACAGGCTGGGGAAATGGGGTAGCGGGAACCTCATGATGTTCAACATGTTGAACATGAGGCAGTAAAGAAGGCCAGCTGCATCCTGGGCTGTCTTAGCAAGAGCGTAGCCATCAGGTCTGGGGAAGTGATCCTTCCCCTCTATTCAGCTTTGGGGAGATCACATCTGGAGGGGCTGTGTTGTGTTTTGGCCTCCCCAGAAGAAAGAAGATGCTGACAAACTGGGGCAGGTTCAGCAGAGGGCCACCAAAGTGGTCAGGGGCTGGAGCATGTTCCCTACAAGGAGAGGCTGAGGGAACTGGGCTGGTCCAGCCTGGAGAAGAGAAGGCTTCAGGGTGGATTTACTGCTGCCTTCCACTCATCGTAGGATACAGATGAGACTGATCCAGACTACTCTGGACAAGAGACAATGGACACAAGTTGGAATATGAGAAATTCTGATTGGATATAAGGGGAAAAAAATTTACTGTAAGGGAGGGTAAATACTGGAACAGGTTGCCCAGAGAGGTGGGGGGAATCTCCATCCTTGGAAGTGTTCACAGCTTGATGTGGCCCTGAGTAACTGGATCTAATTAGACCTGCTCTAAGCAGGGGACCAGGCTAGATGAGCTTCAAAGGTCCCACCCAACCTGAGTTATTCTGATCTTGTGGTGTATAAATGATCTGATCCTGGAAAAACTGAAGCTAGGCACTAAGAAAAGGTAAAGAAGAAAGCAAGCTATTAAATAATCTGGAAACAAATCTAGGGTAAAAGCAAGTTCATGGATCTGCTGGGAAACTATGCTGACATTTTGAGTCTTCAGTTAATTAAGATGTAATAAGAGGCAGGTACTGCTGTGCATCAAAACCTTCTATGCTGTTGACAGCTGTCCCCAGGGGTAGTAGAAACAAAAGCCTATCAGCTTTTTAAAATCTTCTGTAATTGAACTGTCTGTCTTGGGTGGCCTTCTCAGTAGCATGTGAACCCCCTGGGAAGTTTTTATCTGTTGTGACTGTGAACGCAGAATACTTCCCGTCAGTGCAAAGTGAGGGAGTATTGCCTCTTAAATAACTTGCAAGTTCTTGCTTTCTATACAGTCATATTGAACTCAACTGTATTAATTTGAGCACTTCTCTCATCTACTTAAGCCCACCTATTCGACAGATAAAGTACAATGAGTAAAACTATTCTGTCTACGCTTTTAACCATGTATCTAAAATAACCCAGAATGTTACTTGTGATAGTTCCCATCTTCAGCTGCAGTATGTGAAGCATTGGTGAATGTAAAGTTGCTTCCAAGAGAACTCTGTCAAATACAGCTCCAAAAATGTAAACCTGAGCAGGACCACTGAGGTTGCTCTGTAGTGCCGCTCACGTTTTATATTCCAGAGTAGCCAGCCAGCATTGGTGAGCACTCTACCCCTAGAAATCTAAAATGCAATCTCAAAAGATAGACTGCCGATGGAGGGAGTGCTTGATTTCAGGCCAAATTTCATTAATTGTTCCTTTAACATAGCCAAGATAACCTCTTAGTATTTAGGTGCCACTTTACGCCATGAAGAATTTCACCAGAAGAATGAGACACATTAATGCGTTCCTCAGTATGAGAAAAGATACCAGAATCTTGTGATCATGCTCGTGCAAGAGTTCAGTAGAATCTGATGGTTTGTTACCCCTGTGGTGTCTGTCTGACAGATCTTGGAAGAAACTTATAAAATGGAGTTCATGTACAGCGGCGTGGAAAGCAGACAAGTGGTCATTATTCACCACATGAGACTGCAAGCGAAGGCGTTACAGCTTATAGTGACTGCGCGTACCACTAGAGGGTAAGGATGACCTGGTAAAATGGACCTTCTTAGGGTTAACTGTAAGCTTAGTTTCCTCAAACTTTGTTTAAAAAAAAAAAAAAAACCAACAAAAAACCAGCAAGGATAAATTAGATGCGTAAAACATCATGGCATGCCAATAACCATTTGCTAAACTACTTAAGCATGAAGAGCTGCCTTCTGCCTTTGGTGTAGCTGTAGAGTGGCACAATACTGCATTAGATGACAAAATTATTAGGAAGACACTTTTAGGGAGTTGAATTCTCTCAGCTATGAACATAGAAATGGGTTAAAAACGTTGCAGTGTGTGTCTTAGAGTTGAGATTTGGGACCTATTTAAATGAGGAAGAGTCATGTATCAAAGAATGCACTAATTGTGTTTGTTTCATTAAGGATTAATTGCTGAGTTTTTAGCATCAGGAAAGAATTGTCTTTTTGACTGATCTGCAGCTAATGTTTGTGCGACTCGGGCACAAAATGCTCATGTGTATGCATGGCTTAGGTCACGAGAGGCTCTGTGTGGTTCGTTTTTGCTGCTGAGGTCGATGAAGTTACACATGGGTTTGGATGGTTGTAGTTAGAACTTCATTGGGTGGGGTTAGAGCAAGGTGGTTAGTATCCCAATGTGTCTGCTCTTGCGTTTGTTGCCATCAATTTACTGTGTTGCCACAGAGGTCCATAATGTATTTGCCTCTTAGCCTCCTGTTTTATGGGTGGAAAATTACAATTTTCTAGCAGTGGCTTTGGGACCTTTAATTAGTGCCTTACACGAATTATTTTTTTGTGGGAGAGGGAATGGATGTGGGGAGGAAAATGGCAATTGATTTTTATTTTTTCTCTTGCGGGGAACACCTTTCTAGCCTAAATGTTGTAAGATCTCTTAATTTCTAGGAGCTTGAACTGGATTCCAAAACACCTAAATGTTTACAACCTTAGAGCCAATTTTCTTTGTTCAACACTAAACCAAGGAATGTTCTCCTCATTACAGAGTGGAACCCCTTTTTGGGATGTGTGAAAAATTCCTACAGGAAGTGGATTCATTTCAGAGGTGAGAAACTCCATTGCTTCTTCACTTCATGTTTGAAAATCCCACCACCACTGTCATCAGGGAATGTTCCATTTGTTTTTCCTCGCTTCGCATCTCCCTTCCCCTGTTGCTGTCCTACGTTGGGGACTGCTGTCATGAGATGATGATAAAGCAAGAAGTAAACTCGCATCTAAGTATGGGATCAATGGAAGAGCTTTCCTGGGAGTATGACAGAAAAGGGGATTTCCCTTTTTGTTATCACAAGTTTCTAAATTGTAAAAGAGAGCGTGAACTATCTACGTGCTCAAGGTGGGAGTCATCTCGCCCAGGTGCTGACATCTGCTTTGTAAGACCACTGCTTGTGAAGCACTCGCCCAGCTCTCCGCTCACTTTTTTTCATGTTGTTCTAATCTAGATGTAAATTAGGTCAGATTAAGCGTGCCCAGTTTTGCTCCATCGACTCAGAAGGGAGTTGGGTAGCTAGCCCAGAGACATAGGTATCCAGGCTTGGCTGAGCAGAATTCTGTCTCTAGTTCTGATTAAATTTCTATTTATTCATGGTCCATATGCTTGGCAGTTGTGGCTGGTTAAGTGATGAGAAAAGGGAGCCAAATCTACTCATTCCCTAATGTTTAGCTTATTTGGTAGCTAATGACAAAACTGTTCATTTGCTTCATATCTTTTCTTTGCACTGAGTCTCAGGCTCAGCAAAACTTACCAGTTTTTCTCAGGAATTGCTACAGACAGTGACAAATTCCACAGAAGGGAGTCTGGATGGTGGTAGATCTTGTCAGTTGGCTGTAAGATCACCTGTGAATGTTTGGACATGTAAAATCCCCATGCCTAGGTTGTGCAGCCTCAGTGTGCCAGATTTTAGCTGCATCCCATGACAGAGCAGCTGAAATTTGCTGTCTGCGTAGTTGCAGTCGTAGGAACACAAGGATGTGTGTTCCTGCGTAGCCCCTGTCAGGGGTGTGTGTCTGTGTTTGGTTTTTGGCTTGTTTTTTCCCCCCACCCTGGTAGAGGCTTCTGTTTATGGATTATAAGCTCCTGTAGAGCACCAGCAGGATCCTGATAAAAATCTCACTTGTAGGGTTTTAGGACCTGAAGCTGTTTGAGCACGTCTGGTATTCCTGTCCAGGCTTTATAGGCTCAGCTGCAGGTGAAGATACAGGCAACACCGGACTTGACGAGCAGGGAGGGGAGCCCATTGTTCAGGAGGCTGTTTGCATACAGAAATGGTGCATCTTCTTTTTCACCAAATTGCACGAGTATTTACCAGGCCTACAAAACTGCTAAACACAGCAGGAATGTTGCTGGTAGTAACAGATAAGCCACCAATGACTCAGTCTAACGAAGCATCTTCTGCATGCAGGGGTGTAGGGTAGTAGCCCAATTTTAATTCCATATAAAGAACAAGAAATACAAAACGCTTTTCTTGCGAGAGGCTGTTGTTGTTGTCCCAAGCTATAGAATGGATTCTATTCTCTGTTCTTGACCTTCAGAACTAGCTTTTTTTTTTTCCCTACTGATGATAATTTTGCTGTTAAAAATTCACTCCTCAGATGATACGTAATACTCTCATACATATTATCTCATAATAATAATAATAAGTAATACTCATAAATATTGGTAGAGAAAAACTGTTCTGGAAACTTTGCAGCAGAGGATCAGACAAGTCGCGTATTGGGAGTGTGGGCGTGTTAGATCCTGTAATGAGTCAGCTGTTTAGTTCGCCACATGAAAGTGCACAGCATAAAGAATTGGGCGTACGCACGTCTTCCCTGAGAGGGACCCATTTCCAAAGTTTGCAAGGCAACTATAGTAGGAATGGCTCTTTCATCCAGCTGC
>JADKXX010006188.1:0-24618 GCA_017310255.1 Butorides virescens | reverse complement strand
CCCCCCCAGTGCCCAGCACAGGGGCACGGTCCCTGCCCTGCTCCTGCTGGCCACACCACTCCTGATACAAGCCAGGATGCTGTTGGCCCTCTTGGCCACCTGGGCACCCTGCTGGCTCATTCAGCCGCATGTCGACCAACCCCCCCAGATATCCTTTCAGATTGTCTCAGCGTTTGACTAGCTCCAAATATACCTTGTGGTTTTTAGGAGTCAAGTTTTTGGTCAGTTCCAAGTCACTTCAGAGGCTTTCTTCTTCTTGTCTAGCATCCTCAGCACTACTGCTAAAAATACAGCAGGCTTAATAATTCCTGGCAGTGTCTAAAAGAGTCTGAAGTTCATGCATGGTTTCTTCATTAAGAACAGGAATGATTGTCTGTTTTTCTTTCCTCCTCCTCCTCACCCTGCCTTATTTTTGCCAACCGCGTTGCCCCTGATAGCTCCATAGAGCTACTGCAAATATCATTGAGCCTACTGGTGAATCTGATAATCCTCTGAGGTTTACATCGGGATTGGTGGTGGCACTGGATGTTGATGCAACTCTGGAACATGTGCAGGATCCCCAGGGAACCGTTAAAGTTCAGGTAAGCAGTCTCTTGACACAAATACAAACAAGAAACGAAACCCTCTGTTTGCAGCGCAGAGGAAGAAGCTGATGTTGATGTATTTTTATTTTCCACCTGTGCTGTGGGTCTGAATGGCCAGCGTGTGGCTGTTAGAGCTAGGGCATCTGGAGTCCTGGCTCCAAAATAAAGCACGCCTTCCTGCCTTCCAAACTCAAACAGAATACACCAAAATAACACACACTGGGTAAATCCCCAGTCCTGTTGTCATTCAGTTGTTTCCTTTTTTTTTCTCCCCCCATAGGTATTGTATCCAGATGGACAAGCGCAGTTAATCCATCCTAAACCAGCTGACTTTCGAAATCCTGGTCCTGGAAGGCACAGGCTGATAACTCAGGTTTACCTCTCGCATACAGCCTGGACAGGTAACATTAATGATACAAGTTTCTGTGATTGTGTTGCTGCACTTTTCTAAGATAAGAGCGTGATCCCAGTCTCCTGCACATGAGACGTACATGTCCACAGTCGTGGGGGCTTTGAGGATCCTGGAGTCTACAGCTGGTGGTGTTGCTGCCCTTAGTGTTGCTCAGATTTCTGTTCTCGCAGCCTTTGAGCAGTTACATCTCCCTGGTTGGCAGGGCACCACTGCTCCGTGGGTGGCTGGAGGGGCTGCTGTTACTGGAAAGAAGGGGCTTGTGGTGGGTTGACCCTGGCTGGATGCCAGGTGCCCACCAAAACCGCTCTATCACGCCCCTCCTCAGCTGGACAGGGGAGAGAAAAATATAATGAAAGGCTCGTGGGTCGAGATAAGGACAAGGAGAGATCACTCACCAGTTACTGTCACGGGCAAAACAGACCTGACTTGGGGAATTAATTTAATTTATTACCAATCAAATCAGAGTAGGATAATGAGAAATAAAAACTAAATCTTAAAAACACCTTCCCCCCACCCTTCCCTTCTTCCTGGGCTCAACTCCACTCCCAATCTCTCTACCTCCTCCCCCTGAGTGTTGGATGGGGAATGGGGGTTGGGGTCAGTTCATCACATGCTGTCTCTGCTGCTCCTTCCTCCTCAGGGCAGGACTCCTCACACTCCTCCCTGCTCCAGCCTAGGGTCCCTCCCACAGCAGACAGTCCTCTACAAACTGCTCCAGCGTGGGTCCTTCCCATGGGCTGCAGTTCTACACGCACTGCTCCAGCGTGGGCCCATCCCTCCCATGGGGTGCAGTCCCTCAGGAGCAGACAGCTCCAGAATGGGTCCCTGCAGGGTCACCAGCCCTGCCAGCAAACCTGCCCCAGCCTGGGCTCCTCTCCCCATAGGGCCACAGGTCCTGCCAGGAGCCTGCTGCAGCGTGGGCTTCCCACGGGGTCACAGCCTCCTTTGGGCACATCCCCCTGCTCCAGCGTGGGGTCCTCCTCGGGCTGCAGGTGGGGATCTGCTCCCCCGTGGGCCTCCCTGGGCTGCAGGGGCACAGCCTGCCCCACCATGGGCTGCCCCAGGGGCTGCAGGGGAATCTCTGCTCCGGTGCTTGGAGCATCTCCTGCTGCATTGACCTGGGGGGCTGCAGGGCTGCTCCTCTCACATCCCCTCACTCCTCTCTCCATCTGCAGTTGTGCAGGGTTTTCTTCCCCCTTCTTAAATACGTTATCCCAGAGGTGGTGCCACCATTGCTGATGGGCTCAGCCTTGGCCAGCGGCGGATTTGCGTTGGAGCTGGCTGGCATGGACTCTGTTGGACATGGGGGAAGCTTCTGGCAGCTTCTCACAGAAGCCACCCCTGTAGTCCCCCCCCCCCCCCCCCCCACCAACGCCTCGCCCCCCCAACCCAATACAGGGCTACGCGTGCGGTCTTCGTCACTGAGAGCCTTTACGTGGGAGCACGAATTCACAGTGAGGTCACCCGTCCCTGTGCAGAGCAAGATCGGCTGTGGGAGTCAGCCCTGCATCCTTATTGAGGCAAGGAGTCACGGTAAACTGACTCATTGTAATTCATTGTTTTAGATCTGACAGGTATTGGAGCAGGGCAGAGAACCTTTGGAACTGTGTGTGCTCAACAGTATGATTCCACTGCTGATTAAACTTTCACCCTTTTAATGCCCTTGTTGTGGTTTAACCCCAGCCAGCAGCAGCTAAGCACCACCCAGCCGCTTGCTCGCTCCCCCCTGGTGGGATGAGGGAGAGAAGCGGAAGAGGAAAAGTGAGAAAACTGATGGGTTGAGGTAAAGACAGTTCAGTAGGGAAAGCAAAGCAAAGCAAGGAATTCATTCCCTCCTTCCGATGGGCAGGCAGGTGCTCAGCCATCCCCAGGAAAGCAGGGCTCCATCAGGCATAACTGGGAAGACAAATGCCATCACTCCCAACGTCCCCACTTCCTTCTTCTTCCCCCAGCTTTATACGCTGAGCACGATGTCATATGGTATGGAACAGCCCTTGGGCCAGGTGGAGTCAGCGCTCCTGGCTGTGCCCCCTCCCAGCTCCTTGTTCCCCGAAAAGTCCTTGACTGGTGTAAGCCCTGCTCAGCAACAGCTAAATCATCAATGTGACATCAACACTATTCTGGCACTAAATCCAAACCACAGCCCCGTACCAGCTACTGTGAAGAAAATTAACTCCATCGCAGCCAAAACCAGGACAGCCCTAAACCCCACCCTTTGGCTCTGATGAAATGCGTGACTCCAGCGTGCACGTTCAGTCTCAGTTGGCATCCAAATTCCCCAGTGGCTTGTGGACTTCAAACCACAAAGGCAGAGAGCGTTTGTTTGCGGCTCCCTTTGTCCTGTTTTCTTTTAATCCCTTCACATTTATTCAAAGGAATTTTTTTTTTCCCGAGCAGTTTATTTTCTGAGCAGTCATTAATAGGACTTGGTGATATTTTTTAGGTTTTTTTTAGCCAACAGAGTTTTGTTTAGTGCAATGTTCTTCCACGTACTCTTTTTTTTTTTTTTATATATATATATAGCACTCCCATGGTGTACTCATTCATCCTGTGATCTTTGTTTTGTTTTGGAGAAGAAAAAATGGTTTTGTTGCTATGACTGGAAGTATCTGGATTCAGAGGTTGATCCTGTACCAGAGGGAGCTGAACCACGTCCTTATTTCTGCTTCTGCAGCGTTCGCTGGAAGGGCAATTTAAAATATGGCCCCAAGGGATCTGTTCTGGTATATCCCCTAGCCGTTACTTTAACTTTGATATTAGCACTTAATCGTATAAAATGGGGGGGGGCACCATGCTGGGAGAGGTTCAGGGAAGGGGGTCAGCACTCAAAATGAAGAAATTGCCTTAATTCAGGGCAATGACATTTATTGAAGGCCAGTAAAAAGCGTGTGCTTAGGAAGGAGAAAGCCCAAGCACCAAGTAGGGATTAACTGGCAGGTGTGCAGCAGAAGCGATGGAGGTGCCTGCAAGCTACAAATTACAGGGTGAAAAGTTGACTCTTGGGGAGGTGTTAGCTGGGCTGTGAAATAACGGTGGAAAAAGGTTATTTCTTGTGTTCCGGCTGGTGCGGATAATGCCTCGGCTGCAGTACTGCTGCAGGTCTGGGCATCGCATCTGAAAATGATGTGGGTTTCATTGTGGTTTCAGTAATGTGGTCCTGGGTTTGGTTAACCCGCTGTACAGTTAAGCCCCACGCATCCCGCCAGTGCTCGCTCACGCCGGTGGGATTGTCCCGCTCACTCGTCCCACTTCTGGTGGGATGGGGAAGAGAATCAGAAGGGTAAAAGTGAGAAAACTCGTGGGTATTGCGCCGCCCAGCAAAAGATAAAACATTTGATGGGTGGACTGTTCGGTGGATAAGGAACTGGCTGGATGGTCGCATCCAGAGGGTAGTGGTCAATGGCTCGATGTCCGGATGGAGACCGGTGACGAGTGGTGTCCCTCAGGGGTCCGTACTGGGACCAGTGCTGTTCAACATCTTCATCAATGACTTGGACAGTGAGATCGAGTGCACCCTCAGCAAGTTTGCAGATGACACCAAGCTGAGTGGTGCGGTTGACACACCAGAAGGACGGGATGTCATCCAGAGGGACCTGGACAGGCTGGAGAGGTGGGCCTGTGTAAACCTCATGAGGTTCAACAAGGCCAAGTGCAAGGTCCTGCACCTGGGACGGGGTAACCCCCAGTATCCATACAGGCTGGGGGAAGAAAGGATGGAGAGCAGCCCTGCCCAGAGGGACTTGGGGGTGCTGGTGGATGAAAAGCTGGCCATGAGCCGGCCATGGGCGCTGGCAGCCCAGAAGGCCAACCGTACTCTGGGCTGCATCAGGAGGAGCGTGGCCAGCGGGGCGAGGGAGGTAATTCTGCCCCTCTGCTCTGCTCTGGGGAGACCTCACCTGGAGTACTGCGTCCAGCTCTGGAGCCCTCAGCACAAGAAGGACATGGAACTGTTGGAGCGGGGCCAGAGGAGGGCTACAAAAATGATCCGAGGGCTGGAGCCCCTCTGCTATGAGGACAGGCTGAGAGAGTTGGGGGTGTTCAGCCTGGAGAAGAGAAGGCTGCGGGGAGACCTGATTGTGGCCTTTCAGTACCTAAAGGGGGCCCATGGGAAAGATGGGGACAATCTTTTCAGTAGGGCCAGCTGTGACAGGACAAGGGGTAATGGTTTTAAACTGAAGCAGGGTAGGTTTAGACTGGATATGAGGAAGAAATTCTTTACAATAAGGGTGGTGAAACACTGGAACAGGTTGCCCGGAGAGGGGGTGGAGGCCCCATCCCTGGGAACATTCCAGGCCAGGTTGGACGGGGCTGTGAGCAACCTGATCTGGTTCAAGGTGTCCCTGCTCCTGCAGGGGGGTTGGGCTGGGTGACCTCTAGGGGTCCCTTCCAACCCAAACCATTCTATGATTCTATGATTCATTCTATGATTCCTGTGTTATCAGCACTGTTCGAGTCGCAAATCTGAAACTTAGCACCATGCGAGCTACTATGAAGGAAAATTAACTTTATCCCAGCCCAAACCAGTACAAGTCCATATGGAAAACCTAAAGGGGTCATGGTTTTCAGTCTAGAAAGGAAAATTCTGATGGGGATGTAGTCCAGCATGCTGCTCGGAGTCGTACTATGTAGCCTGAAAGCCCATTTTTGTTAGGATCACTGGGAGAAGAACAGAGTGAAATCATCTTAGGGCAGCGTTAGGAACGTCTGTCCAGCTGCCGAGACAGTAAAGGAGGGGAAGAGGCTGTCTGGCAGCGTAAAAACCTCCAACAAAAGAGAATCTCCAAGTCATCTCCTGTGCTGTGAGGCTTATCAGGCCTCCTCTGGATTTGCTTGATCCTGCCATGAAAACATGGGTAGCAAGACCTGCTAGTTCTAAGGTCTTCGATGATTCTATTATTACTTGGTTGGAATAACTCTTTTAACAGTTATTTTTTGAAAGTTGCTCTATGTCGGTTAGTCGTGAGATTCTCTCTTTAAGCGATAACAAAGGGCAGGGCGCCAGTGCTTAGTTCTGCCATGTTGGATGTAACGACAAAGTTGTGTTTTCAAACAGCAGATTGGATTCTGGTCAGCCCAGAATGGCTCTGGACTTTACCCAGCATGCGCGACCTAAAACTTCATTTGGTATTGGTTGTTTGCTGTGTGATCTGGGTGAGGGGATCGAGGGCACCCTCAGGAAGTTTGCAGACAACACCAAACTGGGTGGGAGTGTGGATCTGCTGGAGGGGAGGAGGGCTCTGCAGAGGGACCTGGCCAGGCTGGATCCATGGGCCCAGGCCAACTGGGTGAGGTTCAACAAGGCCAAGGGCCGGGTCCTGCCCTGGGGTCACAACAACCCCACGCAGCGCTACAGGCGTGGGGCAGAGGGGCTGGAAAGCTGCCCGGCGGAAAAGGACCTGGGGGTGTTGGTCGACAGGCGGCTGAATATGAGCCAGCAGGGTGCCCAGGTGGCCAAGAAGGCCAACAGCATCCTGGCTTGTATCAGGAGTGGTGTGGCCAGCAGGAGCAGGGCAGGGACCGTGCCCCTGTGCTGGGCACTGGGGGGGCTGCCCCTGGAATGCTGGGGTCAGTGTTGAGCCCCTCCCTCCCCGAAGGACCTGGAGGGGCTGGAGCGTGTCCAGAGAAGGGCAGCAGAGCTGGGGAGGGGTCTGGAGCCCCAGGCTGCTGGGGAGCGGCTGGGGGAGCTGGGGGTGTTCAGCCTGGAGCAGAGGAGGCTGAGGGGAGCCCTCATCGCTCCCTACAACTGCCTGAGAGGAGGGGGGAGCCGGGGGGGGTCGGGCTCTGCTCCCAGGGAAGGGGCGATGGGACGAGGGGCAACGGCCTCAAGTTGTGCCAGGGCAGGGTGAGGTTGGGCATGGGGAACAATTCCTTCCCCAAAGGGCTGTCAGGGGCTGGAAGGGGCTGCCCAGGGAAGGGGTCGAGTCCCCAGCCCTGGGGGGATTTAAAAGCCGGGCAGAGGCGGTGCTTAGGGCCAGGGTTTGGGGGTGGGATGGCAGGGTTAGGGGAACGGTTGGGCTTGGGGATCATAAAGGGCTTTTCCAACCTAAACGATTCCATGATTCTGTTCTATGACACTCATGTCTGGGTTGTTCTGGTTTTTTTTCTTCTCTGCAGAGCCATGTCAGATTGAAGTGCGGTTGCTGCTGGCCTACAATTCCAACAGGAGCAAGGCATCTGCTAAAATTCCTAAATCTACCTGGAGCGAGAGCTTGGAGGCTCTCCCGCAATCTGAAAATGGCATAGAGGGGACCATACCCTTCAGCAAACCTGTCAAAGTTTATATAATGCCCAAACCCGCCAGACGGTGAAGTCTATCGCTAAAGGAAATATATTTATGGGATTGTTGGGTTACCTGAAAACAATGTGCTGTGTTCCAAGGCAGTGAATCAAAACAGAAGAGTTTTACACTTGCATTAAAAAAAACCCCACAAGTCAAACATAGAAATAAAGCTGCTGAGAAACGATCGATCTCCTCTGTTAAAGAGCAGAGGGACCGATCCAGGAGTCCTTCGGCTGGTTAAGAGTAGTTTTAAGAAAATGCAGGTGTTGCTGTGTTGAATCAATGAAATCGAGACAGCTCTCAGGCAGCATTCCAGTAGCATCTCATTGGGTCCTATCTTACGTTTTCACCTGAAGTTTCTCTTCAAGGTCACTGGGTTTTCTCCTGTGTATTTACTGTGTAAATGCTTAGGCACATGCATCAATGTCATTTTTACAGTGCTCTGAAATGAAGTTGAGGAGTTCGGGGCTTTTGTGGGAGATTTGGGGGGATGTGTGTGTGTTTTTGTTTTTTTTCAATGTCTAGAACTTGTATTTGTGCATTGGTACCTAAATTCTTAGTTAAAAAAAAAAAAAACAAAAAAAACCCCAACCAAACAAAAAAACCCCAAGTTTCTAATGTGCTATTGTTTGTGTGTAGGAATCACATCTCGAAGTGAAATTGCCAATTGCTGTAGGCTGGATCCTGAGCTATTTTACATCCTGTCCAGCTGTACTGAAGCCAGTACAGTTTTGGGGAGGGCACAGGTTGTTCACGTTGTGGTGCGGGGAGATGAGGAACCTGTTGGTGCAAGCAGCAGAACTTCAGTTAGCAGGATGTGGAGTTTGAGTTCCAGCAACAAAACAGTATGTTACTTTTTTTTTGTTTGTTTACATGAAATGGAGTCAAATATAATTAATCTCTGACTTGTAATCTGAGTCTCTTGCACATTTATACGCCGTCAGGAACAATGCGATTAAATACCATGGCTTGAAAAATTACTAACCTCATCCCACTGAGTTTTACAGAATCCCTTTCTGCGTGGGGATCTTGGCCTGAACCAGTCTTGCCACGATGAGAAAATGGGTTTCGTTTTTCAATTCAGCGGCGGTTTTGGCAGTCCAAGTCTTTCTGATCGGCCGACGTAGCCAAACGTGCTCTCGGTTTAGCACCGTCGGGACAGGAACTTACTAAAACCGTGATCCTTCTGGCGTTCCTGTTGGAAGGGGCGGCTGTGCAAGCCTTTGGCAGACGGAGGAGCCTCCTATAGATTTGTAGCAATCCCTGGGTAGGATTTTCTAGGAGCGCTCAATGCGTGAAACTTTATAGCGCGGCAGCCAAATGTAACCTGTGTTTGTAAGCTGACCATGAGCCAGCAGGGTGCCCTTGTTGCCAAGAAGGCCAATGGCACCCTGGGGGGCATCAAGAGGAGTGTGGCCAGAAGGGCGAGGGAGGTTCTCCTCCCCCTCTACTCTGCCCTGGTGAGATCCCACCTGGAGCACTGGGTCCAGTTCTGGGCTCCCCAGTTCAAGAAAGATGAGGAACTCCTAGAGAGAGTCCAGAGGAGGGCAACAAGGATGATAAAGGGTCTGGAGCATCTCCCCTACGAGGAAAGGCTGCGAGAGTTGGGCTTGTTCAGCCTGAAGAAGAGAAGACTGAGAGGGGACCTCATCAACACATACAAATATCTTAAGGGCGGAAGTCACGAGGATGGAACCAGTCTCTTTGCAGTGGTGTCCAGCAACAGGACAAGGGGCAATGGGCACAAACTGAAGCAGAAGAGGTTTCAGTTGAATATGAGGAAGAACTTCTTGCCTTTGAGGGTGACAGAGCACTGGAACAGGCTGCCCAGGGAGGTTGTGGAGTCTCCTTCTCTGGAGATATTCAAAGCCCGCCTGGATGAAGTCCTGTGTAACATGCTCTAGGAGAGCCTGCTTGAGCAGGGGGGTTGGACTGGGTGATCTCCCGAGGTCACTTCCAACCCTTGCCATTCTGTGAAATCAATTGTTCAGAAACCAAACCAAAACCAAAGCAGTGAAGAAATACTTTCCAGTTGTACAGAGAGGAGTGTAAATAAGAACCCCTTATGGGCTTTCCTACAATAAAATCGGAAAGCTGGTGCTAATCTGTTTCCGCTTTATTTGAAGAGTGACCGTGCAGGCCTGCAGGGGCTGGGCTAATAAGAAAGCACTGCAAGTTTTTTTGTGATTTTAAGTTTTTAGCGCTGATGTGTTGTGGTCCAAAGACTTGTCACTGTATAAAATTATTCAGCTTCTTTAGGTAGTCTGGAATTCAAGATCCTTTCTTAGTGCTATTGCTATTACAAACTGGGGGGGGTTTCTTTTGGTATTTCACCTTTAGGGCGCTGCTTTGAAAAACCTCCTGCATGTGTTGTCCTTGTCTGGCTTATTTTTGGCTTCCTCAGTTCAGTTCCCAGTGGGCAGGGGCTGCCGTACACCTCTTCTTGTGACGCTGTCACCGGGCAGGTACTTGGTGAGTGGATGTAGCTCATTACACTTTTTTTTTTCCCCCTTCTCTCTCTCGATTTTACACTTAGAATCATAGAATCATAGAATGTTTTGGGTTGGAAGGGACCCCTAGAGGTCATCCAGTCCAATCCCCCTGCAGGGAGCAGGGACACCTTTAACCAGATCAGGTTGCTCAGAGCCCCGTCCAACCTGGCCTGGAATGTTCCCAGGGATGGGGCCTCCACCACCTCTCTGGGCAACCTGTTCCTGTGTAAAGAATTTCTTCCTTAGATCCAGTCTAAACCTACCCTGTTTTAGTTTAAAGCCATTACCCCTTGTCCTAACACAGCTGTGCCTACTAAAAAGATTGTCCCCATCTTTCCCATGGGCCCCCTTTAGGTATTGAAAGGCTGCAATCAGGTCTCCCCGCAGCCTTCTCTTCTCCAGGCTGAACACCCCCAACTCTCCCAGCCTGGCCTCACCACTGTCACCAGTATCTCTGCAGCTTGTCATCCCACTGAAGGCTTCTCATGTAAACGGTGTCCACATGCTCCAGGCCGGGGCTGATGCTTTGGCAGGCAGGGCAGAGACCAGGGAAGGCCTGTGCCGTCCCGACTGCCGCCCTGCTCTGTGCAGCGACGCTTCCCCGCTCCCGCGCCTGCTGACGAACCCTCCGGCTCCCGCTGCTCCCCGGGCCAGCATGAACCTGGCCTTTCCTCATGGTATTTTGGCTGCTCCGTGGTTATCCGTGTTGGAGTTAAGATTTATCATTTGTTCCCAGGCCACAGATGACCAAACAGCTACTCTGTTCTGGACCTTTTTTTTTATTTTATTTTCAATATCGAAATCCTGGTATCTTTCTCTTTTTCTGAGCCCTGGAACAAATTTCTCCTATTTTGCTCCCCTCGTGCCGTGCTTGAGCTCTGTTTGTATAACATACTAGGCAAAGATCTTCTGCATTACCACCAACTGACACTCAAGTACTGAAGGGCTGTAGAAAAGCTCTTCACCTGTGACTTCAGATGCCTAAAACCACTTGAAAATTTAAGACTGCTACGAACATTTCCAATCTCCTAATGAGGGTGTGTCATAGTTGGCTTCTCTTGATATCGTCCTGTAGGGTTTTTCCTGTAGGTCCTATCGCCCATTACCTGGGAGAGGAGTTCACGCTCTTTGTGGAGCTCCAGGACTTTGTGTCATCTCAGAAGCATCACTGGTTGGGCTTCCCCCTGTGCTGGGCACTGGGGGGGCCGCCCCTCGACTGCTGGGGTCAGGGTTGGGCCCCTCCCTCCCCGAAGGACCTGGGGGGGCTGGAGCGTGTCCAGAGAAGGGCAGCGGAGCTGGGGAGGGGTCTGGAGCCCCAGGCTGCTGGGGAGCGGCTGGGGGAGCTGGGGGGGTTCAGCCTGGAGCAGAGGAGGCTGAGGGGAGCCCTCATCGCTCCCTACAACTGCCTGAGAGGAGGGGGGAGCCGGGGGGGGGGGTCGGGCTCTGCTCCCAGGGAAGGGGCGATGGGATGAGGGGCAACGGCCTCAAGTTGTGCCAGGGCAGGGTGAGGTTGGGCATGGGGAACAATTCCTTCCCCAAAGGGCTGTCAGGGGCTGGAAGGGGCTGCCCAGGGCAGGGGTCGAGTCCCCAGCCCTGGGGGGATTTAAAAGCCGGGCAGAGGCGGTGCTGAGGGCCAGGGTTTGAGGGTGGGATGGCAGGGTTAGGGGAATGGTTGGGCTGGGGGAGCTTAAAGGGCTTTTCCAACCTAAACAATTCTGTGATTCTTTAATTTTGGCTAAGTGTTGGACTTCTGCAATTAGGCAGTAGCCTAAAAGATTGATCTTAGAACATAAAGAAAAACAAAGGCCTGCACTGATGTACAAAGATAATTTTCATCTTTCATCTCTGTTGAAGAGGGACAGAGGCTTTCAGATCACAGTCACCCAAGTACGGGGAGATTCTGTTCTCCCAGATGTTTGCAAGTGTAGGAGCATGGTGCCAGTACAGAGCTGCAGCCACAGGGAGACCGAGCAATCCAGAAGCAAGGGCAAGTAATTTCCCAAAACCTAATAATGCTCCAACACCCCCCGCCTCCGCATTTTACCTCCTAGGTAGAGATAAGGGAAGAGGGTCAAGAATTTGGCAGGGGGAAAAGGGCTGAACTCACGTGAATGGGGTGTAGCTTAGTGGTTTGAACAATGTGTTGCTGTGTTCCCCGTGTTTCTTCAGCTTTAATTACACATGGCAGCTGTGTCTGGGGGAAGCCTAGCTCTGAAAGCTCTTAATGTGAACTTCATAATCAGATTCCTGAAGTCCATTGAAATTCATTAGGCCAATCCTTAGAACTCTGAAAGTAAATAACGCAATTATCAAGTCAAGAATGTTTATAACAATACATGAGTGTATTTGGAACAAAGTTGAAGATTATGAGATATTAACTCAAACTTGGTGTGGTTTTCACATATCTTACTTTAAAAAAAGTACAGAGAAACAAAGTGGGTGGGTACAGCCACTGGAAACAGTACAAAGCAGGTTCTTTGGAAGACAAAAGAACGGGGCATGGATCTAAATGGGGATCATATGACATCATCTCGGGTTCCAGCTCATGGAGATGGGTTCCCTGTCTTGCTTGTCAGAGTGAGTTCTCACAGAACTGCAAGGGTTGGAAGGGACCTCAGGAGATCACCCAGTCCAACCCCCCTGCTCAAGCAGGTTCTCCTAGAGCATGTTACACAGGACTTTGTCCAGGCGGGCTTTGAATATCTCCAGAGAAGGAGACTTCTCAAACCTTTTGACCAAATCAGACACACAGCTGCTACTTTCATCTTACTTCACTCGCGTCTTCCAGTTTACTCTTCACAGCAGGCACTAGGAATGTGGGAGCAGGCTGTCTTTTTTACTCTACGATTGGCTAATGCCGTATTAGTGGGACTTCAGAATAGAGTTTGGTGGCTCATAGATGCTAGGCTTTGCACAAACGCTGCCTGACATCCCTTAAAAATGCCGGTCGTGTTGCGTTCGGTGTGCCTGTGAGCCTTTTTACAGCCCGTTTCTCCCGGCTGCCAGCTCACGGCGTGTGCTGCTTCACCAAGGGCCGAGCACTGATGGGCTCGCTGGGCGGTGGAGCAGCTGGGGTGGAATCTTCCTGGCAGCCAGCCCAGCCCCGGCTCTGCTTTAATGAGCGCGTCAGGGTGGGAGTTCACTGCCTACCCAGAGATCGTTTTCCTGGTGGGAGGCAGAGAAGTGGCATAACGTGAGAAATCCTGCCCTATAAAAGTGCACTCCCGTGATTTGGGTGACCAGCCCCTAATTCTAACAGATTATTCACGGCTCTGGCTGAAAAGCAGTGATTTAATAAAGGTACCGCTTTGAGCTCTTTTTGGATTTTTTTTGATGAATCAGTCCCAGCTGTTTCCACCATGTAGCAAAGCGATTTCAGGCACTAAGAAGGAAATCGGGCTTTCGGTGACTGGAGCAGCCCAAGTGGAGCAGATGCTTTTGTAGGAACCGACAAAGCCGACTCTGTGATGAGAGCAGTCATCGACGACACGGGTGGAAAAGACTCGCAGCAGATTATCTCCTTCTTGACACCGAAATTTTGTGCTGATGGTAGCAAAACTTAGCAGTTTGCCTTTAAAAAGGGAAAGCCGTTTTCTTTGCACGCTGCAGCTCCCCGTTTTAGAAGTGGAATCTTCTGGATCCTACCGGTTGCCAAATGAAAGGAACAATTAAGAGGCTGCAGCACAAAGCCGGGTAGGGCGCACCTCCAGAAGTCACCTGGCAGTGCTGCCCAAGGGGCTGCGCTCCTCTTGAGCTTTTTTTTTGGGGGGGGACGGGGACAAACCATGTAGGGCCAGTGTGGGGGAGCCCACTATTTTTCTCAAATGCAGGAGCTGGGCTGAGCAGTTTTGTTGAATGTGGCTTCATCCTTTATGTGATTAATATGAAAATATGTATTAAAAAAAGGAAAAAATAAACAAACCCTGGAGGTGAAAGGTCAGGTGTTTGCCCAACTTCTAACACTGTAATGCGTGTACTGCGGCACTTACAAAACTGGAATTGCCCTCCCAGTAAAAGCCTTAGAAAGCCTCTTCCTATTTAAGGCTTCCTTTAAGGTCCCAAAGCTCACTAAATAATGCAAATAAATGACTACAATCGAGGGAGTCAAACCACCTCTGCTGCAAAATAACGACATCGAATGCAAAAAGTCTTCACACTCAGCGGAGTGGTAGGAACTGGTTCTACCGGCGTTCCCTTGGGATGACGACACTCTTCGGGGTCAGCGGTTCATCTTCTGCTTCACACCATGCAAGTTACTCAGAGCAACGTCATAGCAGTTATGACGCGCATTAGGACGGCTGCCACGTCAGAGAACACAGATGCAGCTGGAAAGGCAGTTCTTGCTGGTTTAGGTTAAGAAGTTGCCTCAAATATAGCTACACTAATAGAAAATATTGCCATAATTAGGAGACTGCGAGATAAAACTTCTAAGAACTCACACTCCCTTTGCTTTTACACCACTTTGTATTTTATCAGATAAAAGGTATTAAACGATTACCTGAGCAAATGAACAGAAAAAGAACACAGTATTTTGTGATGGGTAATTCGTGGGTCTTGGGCAAGTCAGCGCATCCTCAGGCCCATCTAAACCTCTCTGCTACTGCTCAGGTAGCTCCAAGTGCCTCAGGGCTTTTACAACATCAGCCTTGTATTTTTATTAATAGCCACAGACTTAATATGCACAGATCAAGAATCAATGAGCCTGGTGGGGAAAAAAAAAAACAAAACAAAATCTACTGTAGGTAACTTGTAACTGGTAATATTAATAGAAGCCCCACCAAGAACAGCAACTAAAAGAACTTTTTAAATTTTCAGTGTAATACTGTGCTTGTTGGCACAGCATTTATATCATCAGGTAATGATGACCAGTAAGAATTCTCACATCCATCCCCAGCTTGGTAGCAGCACCATGCTAGGAGCAATTTAGGCGAATTTCCTGAAGATAGATGTTTTCTGTTGCAAACTCTAGTTTTGTGACAAATATTTCTGATGATTTTAAGCACATGGGGACTTCTGCATAGACAGGTATTGCACAACTCAATCCTCACAGTTCACATTTAATAGGAAAATTCTTTAAGGCACAGATTTTATGTTTATTCCCTGTAGACTTTTTTTTCCCCTTTTTCCAGGTTCAATGTAAAATTTAAAAGCACTAAATTATGTGATGTTCTTGAATCATCACAAACAGATCTGCATTGCCAATATCCTGACTGAAGTCGCCAGCAGGAGGCAAAGTTGTATGTTCTGGGTTTGCTTTTTGATTTATTTTATTTTTAACTTACTTATGCAGTGGTGGTGAAGTGCTTCTTTACCACTGTTTCGCATCTACCACTTGATTGTACTCATCAGCTCTCTTATGGCTGCGTTCCAATAGCCAATAACGCAATTTTGAGCCATTTCCTAATAAATGTATTCAAAAGCTAGTATCTTAATTTAGCCAACAGGTGAAAAGTTAAGTAACCAGAATATGGAGTCTTCCGAGGAAGATTAGGTCAATCTCTAGAATGTATGGAAATGCTTCTGTAATTAAGTGGTTTCATTAGCAGCCCCCTTTTGCAAGCACTCAATTTGTTTAAATCCTGAACTAATAAACTGTCCTTGCATTTTAGATTGTCAGCGCACAAACGCCTCGGCACCTACGTCCACACTCTGTTGACTGTAATTTGATTCAGCGGAGAGCGGTGTCCGTGATTTGGCAGGGGTCACGGCGGGCGGAGTGAGCTGTAACACTTCAGCAGGTTGAATGGAAGACTCCCCCCACCTTGACACCCTGAGCAGCCAGGGCATTGTACTCTTCCACTGCCTTCTCCGTTTGCAAGACCAACACATCAATCCCGTGTTTCTTCAGATAGTCCACAGTAGATGGTGGAACCTCAGAAGAGAAAAGGAAACGGGAAGAGCAAATATTAGATTCTTTCTCCCCCATGCTGTAAGGCTTGAAGAAAAACAGGTACTGGTGGCATTTGTTAGTAGATGCACTTAAGTAACTAATAGTAGCCAAACTGATAATAAGCTCAGATATTTCAAAGATTGATATAATTTTTTTCCTCTTCAGTAAAGCTACTTTTATATACACACCTCCCATCTCTCCTTAACACGGTTTAAAATGCAGCCCTTTCTTACAAAAGGAAACAGAACTGGAGTTAAAGGTAATTAATCCAAATAAGGTGTTACTCACCTCATCAAAAAGCTAAAGAATTGTTTCTTGTGAAGTGAATCTCAGTGCTTCTGAGCTTTCTGTAGCTAGTTTATCTGCTGAAATGACACCCTGCCAACATTAGTAACAAAAATGCCTAATTATCAAACTATTTATTGCGTGCTAGAGAGCTAGTTCATAACCTATTCTAAAAAGGGGGTCTAATGACGCTATAAACAATTTCTCCTTGGTGAAATTGTTCCTGTAACAGAATGTAAACCTGTTTACTGCTTGACATTGACACTAACACAGAGGAGCTCAAATGATGTTTCTTTCCGTAAAAGAGCGACTCCTGGCAGGAGCAGTCGTGCTAATTCAGCATCCTGAATTTTTTCCCTCTTAGTAAAGCATCATTGATTTGCCCCCCCTCCAGCCCCCAATCAGAAGGAGAGGGAAAACAAACTGTTCTAGTTTATGTTTATCACAGAACAAAAAACCTACCTGCAAAGCCTCGCTCATGCCACGGCCAATCACCACAGTTTTAACACCCTTCTTGACAACTTCTTCAAGGTCAGCTGGCTGCACTCCTGGAGAATGCTAAGTGTCAGGGGAAGAAAATAACAGGCTGTGTACTGACAGCATCAACCAGGAAAGCTTTGTCTGTGCATTTTGAAACTGTCCGTAGGGTAGCAGGGTGAATTAGCAGTATCAAAATGTAACGCAATGCTCTTTTCTGCCTACACACAGTAGATAACATTGGTAATTAAAAAAAAAAAGGTATTTTATATGTGGATGGGGGATGATAATTCATCAATTGATGGCAATATTATCATTCTTTATTAAACAGTTAAAAATAAAAAGATGCATTGCACGTTTCTAAAACATGTCTCGCAACTAGCATTTTACAAATAGTAAAGTGGAATCAATAAGTTGTAATGTATCGTCATTTGTTTTCAAATGAACAAAACCTTTTCGTAATAAAGATTGTGGCAAGCCAAAGTTTACTCACTTTAATTACAAAGAGCTCCTCAAAGAATTAAAATTATTCAATTCTTGTTTACTTTGCAAATCGCATTTACCAAAGAGGACTGAAATATATTAGTTAGCTTCATTTCAGTGAACAGTTTCAATTTCTGCACTATTCCTGATTTTGAGAAAGGAATATTTGAAAGCAAACTCCTCAAAGCAAAAAAAAGAAGAGCTTCAACAGCATGGTGATTTTTTAAAGTACACCCATTTACTACTAGTACGCTTTAAACATATGAATCTGCAAATCATAGAATCGTTTAGCTTGGAAAAGACCTTTAAGTTCATCAAGTCCTGTAACGTTAATATAAAACATTATGTTGCACTAATTCTCCTCCTGGATTCCATTTCTATGTTTCTCTCTGTGGCCAAGAGTAAGATGCTGGACTGCACTGGTCCCTCTTTGGTGTGCATTTGTTTTTTAAACTATAAATACTGTTCCCCCCCCCCCCCTTTTTTTTATTTTCTTGGTAGGATTCTTAAGTTCTTTTAAAGGACTGAGATGAGTTTCTCACTTGAAGTAGGTAACACCATGGTGGACTCCTGGAGAAAGTTATTTTTATGGAGATGGCCATACATCCTTATCCCCTATACTTCCAGAAAATACTACGTTCTTCCAACAAATGAAGTTTGAAGCTTAATTTCACCACCAGTTGGCTTCTGTTGTTCCATTAGTTAGTGAGCGTTACTCTTTGATGTCCTTGGGTCCTCTGCTGTTCTCTTTCCCCTGCCCAAGCTGTCAGCAGCTGATGCTGCAGCCTCTCACAAGGTGTTGGAGTTCTCTTCCCAGCCCTGTCAGTTCCTCAGCTTGCAGAACAGCGCAAGACTTTTCAAGCCAAAATGAACACACGAGTGCCTGAAGTTGCAGGCGAGGGAAACCTTCCATGGCAGAGTGCCACCTCCAAGGAGTGGATTAAATTTATCCCACCAGAAAGTCTTCAGCCTGGCTGGTGTCTGGAATTTCAGCAACAGAGATGGGTCACCTTTATGGTTCTCCACATTGTGTTCGCCTTAGTCCGTTTACATTTGATACCTGCACCTGGAATGCAGAGGTCACTTCAACGTGCAGAGCTTTCTCAGACCAAATCACCCCAAGTATGTGCTTACAACAGAACAGGTAATGCTTTTCCTTTGGGGGTTTTAAAGTAGACTCAAAACTTAGGCAAAAAGAACTGGTATGGTTTACTGCAATTACAGTAATTAGATTGCTGGGGAAGGTTTGCTGTCATATGATAAGTACTCCTGAGACATTACAGCCATGGAACAAAAGGATTTTCTTCAGTTACACGAGATGCTCTGATGTGGGAACTTCCACATGCTTTGTAGGAAACCAGTGTCATTAAAGGAAACATTAACACGATGGAATAACTGTATCGTTGCTGATTTGACAGCTGGAGGGAAAGAGAAAGGGCAGCAGGATTTCTTGCCTGTTTTGTCCTCTGGTCTTCCTTTCAGGACTCCTGCTCCTTTTCTCCTGTTAGCAGACGGCACTGAAAGGCTGCCTTTCATCCCCAAGGGTCAAGGCTGTAAGAACCAGCAGTGCTTAGTTACAGAATCTTGCAGAGCCAGTTATGCAATTTTCCCGATGAATGAATTACGTCCCAGACAGCAGTCTGATAGCAGAGAAGGAAAGGAAGCCATTTATTTCCAACCAAGAGTGTGGGACATGACCAGCACTGCTCGTTTCCCAAACTTCAGCTCCACCTACCCCCAGGAAAAACACTGTAGTGTATTGTGAGGAAATGTGCAGAAAATGCATCTGGTGAATCCTACTATTTCCAGTGCTGAGTGGATTAATTTCTTAATAGTTCTTCTAGAGTCAGAGATGTAGTCTAGAAAAACTCAGTTCTATTCTTACATTTGTCGCTTGCTATTCATTTTTAAACCAAATCACCTAACTCCTTGTAGCTGCAAGGGGGACAGAACTGACCTAAACCTGACCTGATTACAAGTGAGCTACATAGAGCAAAACCTAAATAGGTATTTTTTACTTCCTGATGATATGAAAAGGACACCAGAAAGCCTATGTCTCCAAATAACCCAACTTTTCTTTTTTTTTTTTTCCTCCTCTGATTTTAATTTAACACAGACTCGTTTTTCTTGTTGCAGTTGGAGGACTCCTCTAAGGACTTCTATGGACTTAAAGCTTTTATCTGTCACCTGAAGATATCCCCTGTTAGAAACTTTAAAAGGAACGCACAGCCTCCTAAATGCTAGTAACTGATTAGAATTTGAAACCAAAGTTTTCAAGTGGTCGGGGTGAATATCAAAATGTGATTGAGCTGGGAACTAGTTGGGAAGTTTTCAGCTACTATACCTGTTCTACTTCTCTGGTCATATATGCATGTAAACCAGGAAAACTATATTGCCAAACAAGCAAAATGCGACTCTCGCCACACACCTTCCCCCCAGCCCCTGCGAACAGCCAGTGAAAACTTCATTTTTTTTTTTATAATCAGATCATAAATGAAATAAATTTTAAAAGGTTACGTACACAGCTATCTTTCTCTGCAAGCTACAGATATCTTTGCGTGACAGCACTACCTTTATCTTGGCATTATATACTCTGTATAAACTGAACTCTGACAGCTTAAAAAAGTTCTGTTTCCCCCGAAGATTATAGGTGAAGTTCCAAACCCAAAGGTTCTGCCCTTCAGTTGCATCAAAATGAATTCAATGGAGCTGTATCCCCTGTGTGGATACAGCTGTGGGTGCTGGGTCTAAGACCCGATGCAGTTCTTTTGTGCTTTAACTTTTGCTTAGGAAGTATGGATTTTTTTTTTCCTAGCCAATACAGCTATTCTAGTACAAGCCCTAATATGGGGAGAATTATCACCGAGTTCCTAACGCAACAGACATTATGCTGTTTCTAAATCTGGAACATCAATACTATCCCATGTACTTTTAGACAATTCTGACAGCATTCATAGATAAAGTTTAAGAATTGTGAGAGTGCGTAGTTAGTATATAGCTACAAAGAAAATCATTGTGTGGTTAGCCAGACTGTGAGCTTTTTGCAGAGAAACTAATGCATATGACACTGTTTCTGTGTTATTATTCCTCTGAAATAAATAAAAGGGACCACAAGGAAAAGGATGTAAACGAAACCACATGCATTGTCATCTTCCAAACGCATAAGGTCAGTTACTGTCGATTTCTTTCAACTTCCCATAATTTTTTTCCTCTCTCTCTCTCAAGAAAACTTTTGTTTACACAGTCTGAAAAGCAGTTGTAACCAGCATCTTAGGACAACTGCACTCTTAAGAAAAGGCACGTTTATGAGCCCTAAAGTGTGCGAGAGTGGTCTGGTCAGAGTAGCCCTGAGGAGCGGTGGCGACAGTCGGTACAGCCCATCACTTGTGGGATGTTGTGCGTCTGCAGTCCTCCAGCCTCTCTGCACGGTCACTTCCAAAACGTAAGCTCAGTTCTTACCAGGAAAAGTCTCATGATTAGAGGAAAGCAAAAGGCAGCCTGCTGAATTTCTGGCTGGAACTTTTAACAGCTGTTCTCTGGATCATTCTCAGTCTCATTTTAAAATGCAGAGTAAAGAGCAAACTTACGTTAGTCCCAGTTTCTCGCCAATCCCAGGTTCGGCTTCCTCCCGGCCATACTTTGCAGTCCTTATACGTTGTAGAACAGCCTTTCACCTTCATCTGACCCCAAGAAAGGGAAGCAATTTCAGGGGAAGACATCACAAAGTTGAAGCAAAGTCTGGAAAAAAGGGTATTTAATAGGTAACATCAGGCTAACATATGCAGCACATTAATAAAACCAGAAAACTCTGTCCTTGCCCCGAGGAGCTGGGAAGGAAATGCTATTACAGACTTTATCCACGTGATTTTGTGAGAAAACAGAATTGAACTGAGGATCAGCAGATTTGTTGAATTACCAGTCCACTTGGGGATTTTGTGCAGGATTTTGGGCAAATCATTTTACACGCTAAATCTGTACAAGCAGTGGGTGCTCAACTTTTAAAAATATCAACAGGGATCAGGTCCCAGAATATCCTCTCCTATCTGGGTTTTAATCTTCCCCCTAAAACCTACAATGAAGATGATAATAATTTCCTAAAATATCCAAGAGAGACACTGTTTCTTCACCCCTCTCAACCATATTGGCATTCAGAGGTTTATTATTTTAAGATGGTAAAAGACGTTTAAAAAAAAAATATCCCAAACTGACCAGCCCAACAGGAAAACCAGCAACAAAATAACGGTACCTCCATGTTGCTATAGCAAACAAGACCTTCAGAGAGCTAAAAGGGTCAAGCCTTCTTTCCCTAGCCGCTCCTCACAGAGGCCAGGTCTCCCCATGTAACGTCTCAGGACAGTTAAAACAACCCCCAAATAATATATTTTCTAATGTTTGACCTCAATCTTCATTGTTTCAGCTTAAAACCATTATTTCTAATCCTTTCTGTTGTGGACCAGAACAGCTTAACCTTTGTCTTTTCCGCCATCTTTTGCTTTCTTGAGGACTTAGCTCTTAAGAGGTTTTTTCCTTTCTTTTAGATTGAATATGGGAAAGATGGGAATTGCACAGCAGTAGCCTGGAAACACGTTAGACTAGCCCGGCAGCCAACTGATGTGTCTCAAGGGCATAGTCGCCTTTCTGCCCTTTCAGATGGTCTGAAAGCCTCATTATGAAGAAAACTCGTTGTTTCTGCAGTAAGAAGAGCTCTGCTCCTGGCTAATCCAGAAAACCTCAGTGGCAGATGGGCAGTTTCTCATCCTTTACTTCTTAATTGGTCAAATTCACCAGGAAAAAAAAAATAAAATTGATCATAGGAACTCTGGTGGCACAGATTCAAGAAAGTGCCCTCGCAAAAGAGAAATCTATGCATTACTGGGCTTCCAGTGCCCCCGGGAGCCTCTCGTCCTGCCCTGCAGGTGCCACAGCAGACCGCAGTACGGCCAGACAGGACCTGCGCTTCTCGGATTGCCAGAAGCGGATCTCGGTATCCCGCTTCAAAGGAGGTAAAAACTGTGGTACTTTGGATCCGGCGCAGGACCGAGCCTGCTAGAGGTGCTTCTTCCATGGAATAGCGGGGCAATTCTTTTCTTTTTTGCTGCTTCATGAAGCCAGTGGCAGGCAGGGAGCAAAACTTGCCTGGATTCATATATTCTGGATTCTCTCATTATGTATCCACAATGCAGTGGATGCAAAGAAAGGTTCGTCAGACTGTTTTTCCAAAAAATCTGCTTGAAGTGAGACTATAGCAGAAGAAATAACCAGCTGTAGGCCCCACAGGATGAAGTCACCCATCAACCCCAGAGTAAAGGCTGAATAAACCACCTAGAACCTGGCTCCGAAGAACAAAAATAATTTTTGCTCCTGTGCTAGTTTTGAGAGGAAATGGCAGAATTAAGCCCTGGAGGTTAGACAGATGGGAATGAACTGTGCAGTGATTAGGAATATCAGATTTCCCAATCCAAACAGTATTACAAGGCTAGGACTGTGCAATAAATCAGGCACAAACTGCAGACTGAAGAGCAAGGGTTCCATATTATCTTTTCCAAACAGCACAGAACCATGTAAATAGCAGAAATGAAGAAACAAAACTTAACAGCCATCATTAAAAATTTGTAATCTAAAACTATTTCCCATAATACTGCCAGAGAGTAGCAGTAAGGTCAGGTTATTTGAATTAATAAGAGTATCTTAAATTGGAGTAAGAACGAACTTTTTAATGGGAGCTTTGGACATTCCTGACGCAGGGCATGGTCTGATAACCAAGCAGCAAGGAGTAGGAAAATATTTTCCCAGCAGATGAATTTTTTTTTAATTATTCACTATGACAAATGTACAGTACCAAAACATACAGTACCACTTAAAAGAGACCATGAAATACGTGACTTCTGAGCATAACCTAAAATAACAATTTCTGCAAATTGCAGCTGTCCAAACACAAAGAGATGAGGAGGAGAAACGGTTCAGGAATTATAAGCAAAGTTCTGACTTTAAAAACATAAGAAATAAAGGAAGCAGAAGAGTTTAAAGGGAGGCAAAATACAAATTTATGTAAGGAGACTATACTGAAAGAAAGAAGTGGCTAAGGATGGCAGAGGGATAAAAATTCCGAGAACGAAATGGAAGAAACATGAGACTGAAGCGCAGTCGGGCAAGCAGGTGGATTCCAAAATTGTCAGCACACTGCCTTCTATGAAGGTAAACGTTGTTTCAGAGTAGCACCCACCAGCAACAAATAGAATAAAAGAGGTGAACGAGAGCAGTGCACCAGCAAATATTTTATTGGGAGACTGCGGAAGGAAAGAACGTTTCATAAAATCCACAGCACAACCTGAGATCAAAGAGGATAAAGGTGAAAGAGTAAAGTGGTGTGTGCCAAGTTTCGGGCAGAACAACTCCTGTCAGATCTTAAAGGACAACGTAGCTCCTCAGGACTGCCTGGGCACAGGGCCAGCAGGTGAAGGTTGGCAGCTTCCCGGCAGCTGAGGCAATTGCAGAAGCAATACAGCAGCTAGAAAAGCAATTTAGGCTATAAAAACTAACAGCAGAAAGGCAAGTAGAAAGGACAGGCGAAGCTTAAATGAACTGGGTAGGAAGGGGGCAGACGTCAATTTTAAGAGCTGGGAAAGCATTTTTTCGGAAACCGGGTAGACTAATTTTGCTGGGGAGCTGAGGAAGGGGAGTTATTGGAGGGGGGGGGGGGGGGACGGGGGGGGGGGGGGGTGGTAGAGAAGTGGGGGAACAGCATTTTGAAAACAAGGCGGGGGGGGAGGAAGGGGAAAAGGGCAGAGAACCGAAAGAAGCACCGGAGGAGGGGGGGGGGGTACAACCGCGAGCACGCAGGGGGCGGCCGGAGCCCGGGAGCGGGCGGCGCGGCCCCTGAAGCGCCCTCCCCCCCAAATAGGGCCTTGCGTGACGCGCCCCGAGGCCCCGCCGCCTCAGGCCTCTCTGCCCCGCCGGGAGGGAAGCGGCCCGCCGCACGGAGCCGGGAGCCGAGCCGAGCCAGCCCGGGCCGCTACCGCCCTCCCACCCCGCCGCCTTCCCCTCACACCGAGGGGGATCCGTTACGACCGTTACGCGCCCGCACTCACCGCCCCGCGCGCGCGCGCGACCCCTGCCCCGCCGGGCGCAAGCTCCAACCTCTCCCGCGGGGAGGGGGTGGGGAGGAGGAGGAGGAGGAGGAGGGAACGCCCGCTGCTCCCTCATTGGCCAGCGCTACCTGCCGGCCCCGCCCACTTGCCCGCTCCCATTGGCCTACCCCCCGTCCCGTCACGCCTCGCCCCGCCCCGCCCCGCCTTGTTTTCATTCCCCCTGCCGCACGAGGCGGAGGGGCGTCGCCGCGCGCCGCGGTCGCTGCCGCCCCCGCCCCGCCCCCCCCCGTTGCATTGTGGGATAGTGGCGGCGCGGCTCGGCAGCGCCCCCTCCCTCTCCCGCCCCCTCCCCAGCTCCTTCTCCATCCCCAGGTCCAAGATGGCGGCGGCGGCGGCGGCTCCTCCGGCTCCATCTCCGCCTCCCCCTCCTCCTCCCCCTCCTCCGGCAGGCCCGTGCTGCCCGGGCTCCTGGCCTAACTTCGCCGTCGTCTGCTCCTTCCTCGAGCGCTACGGGGCCTTGCTGGACCTGCCCGAGCTGCCCTTCCCCGAGCTGGAGCGCGTCCTGCAGCCGCCGCAGGAGCCCGGAGACCAGGGTGAGCGGCCCGGACACCCCCCCCACCCCCCCCC
>JADKXX010006187.1:0-73397 GCA_017310255.1 Butorides virescens | reverse complement strand
GGGGGGGGGGGGGGGGGGGGGGGGGGGGGGGGGGGGGGGCACACACGCACACAGAGAAGCCCTGAGCCCTCCCCAGGGCTGCTGTTGTAGGCCATCTCCTCCCCACAAACACAGCCAGCCATTGTGTGCCTTCTCCATCCCTCTCTTCTCCTCCCCCTCGTCCCCTCTTGTAGTTGGAGGGGGGGCCGGGGGGGGGGGGCATAAGCTGCTGCTCGCTCCTTCCCCACCGCCACCTGAGCTGTGCGGGCTGGAGGGATGGGTTATGCACTCCACTGTTTTCTTTCAAGCTGCTCCTCCTCTCCTCTCCTCTCTCTCCAGTAGCAGATTTGGTTGCCAGACTCTCTTAATTCCTGCTCCCTGCAATGGATGGGGGGAGGCCCCGGGCCAAGAGAGCAGCCTGGGGAGGGCTGCGTGGAGGCGGCGGTAGGAATATAGAGGGGAAGGTGCTTGTTGCTCTTGGTCTCTTGTCTCTATTATTGGTTTGGTTGTTGCCTCTGCACTCTTGCCACATAGGGAGACCATGGAGCTCACGGCGCATGCTCGGCAAGGCCCCATAGAAACTTCCTGCTGCTGGAGAAGCCCAGCTCAGGGCTGCTTTTGGTCCGACAGCCCCTGCTTTTCCCCCAAAATGCCCTCACTCTCGCCTCCCTCCCCACCAAACCCACCCTGCATGGGGGGGTGTGTGTGTGATTAAATTGGCCTGTTGGTACTTCCTCATATAAAGGAAGTTGCTTTTTGCAAAGTGCAGATGTCCTATCTGCGAGTTCACAACAGGCACTGCTGAAATATAATGAGATCAGATTAACGTGCTGTCTCCTCATGTTGTCCAGTGCCTAGTCAATATGAAAACGGCAGGTGAGAGCTGCTAACTTTTAAAAGCAGGATTAACTTTGGGGAAAATAGGTATTTTTATTCAATTCCCTAGCACTCCTGTACTTGTTACATTATGTAAAGGACTTATTAGAAAAAGCATTGTTTTGTTAAACTGTATAAACCACCAACACACTTAAAAGTTTGAATTTTTAATGAAAATATGCCTTTTAAAGTGATGTCTATAAAAAATCCTGATTGCTTTTACTGCATGACACAATGTAAGCGGGTCTGTAAGAGTAATTGTCTTGTGTGAACTGCAGAATAAATTAAAACAGAAGGATGAGATAGGGACCTGTGCTTTAAGTATATGCATTTGATTAAAAAAAAATATAAATTCCTGATGACTTTTAATTGCATGACTGGGGAGGGGTTTATCAATATAGGACAATCATTATTGCATAACACTTTTCTAAAAAGCTTTCAAATGACTTGCATTATGGAGTTTGCATTATGGGTTGATTTGATATTTGCCAGATTTTTAAACTTTTCTCTGTATTGCCCCTCCTGGTTGGCAGAGGCCAGGTTATTCTCACTGTTTGACAACAGTCCCCCTGCATGGGAGCTCCTGAAAATGGAATCTCCAAATTACTTGGGTTTTTTTGCTTGCGTCTGGTGTAGATGATGTATTTGCTTGCATTTTCTCATCTTTAAGAAAGAGTGTGGAGGTGTGAAAAACAAACTTGGGTGATTCTTGACACTTTGTGTGATAACTTGTGTGACGGGGTTTTCTTTTCCCTTGATACAGTTAACTTGTTGGGCTTGGTTTGTGGTGCTGGTAGCTGTTACCTGGTATACTTTATACTTTTGGAAAAACAGTTGCAGTGACTAGATTTCTCTATGTGATTTTTACTTTAATTAGTCCCCGAAGGACACAAGTCACAAAGCTGCTAAACATTGATTGAAGACTGAAGTGGTGGTACTTTTTTTTTTTTTCCTGAGCATCTGTAATTTACCAATTCTGTGTAATTTTCCTTGGATTGCAAAAGGGATTTTGATTTCAGTTCTCTACAGTTAGTTTCACTTTTGATACCAGCATTGCTTGACGGTGGATTTGCATTGACAGAATACATAACAAAATCTAAGCAAATAGCTACAAAACCTCAAAAGCGTTGGGTGTGGTTTTTTTTTTTTTTTTGAACTTCTTAGAATTTGGACCAAGTTTTAAATCTCAGCTGCTAGGTAACAGCTTTTTGGAACTCTTCTCCCTATTAATTTTGCAATAATAGAAGGGAATCAATAGTTTGGGTTTTTTTTGTTGATTACCCTTAACACTGTTTTGATGCTCAGCAGTTTCAAAAGTGGTTTTGGTGGGTGTTTTTGGGGTGTGTGTGGGTTTTTTTTTGTTTTTTTTTTTTTTTAAAAAAAAACAAACACAGCATGTCCTATATTGTCTTGTCTGGAGTTACTCTTGGAAGATGCTAGAAGTTACTTTCTTTATATCAGGAGCCTCAAGGAGGATGAGGAGCTCAAGTTGGAATGTTGTTCAGTAGTTGTATAACAGTCATATTTTCATTCCTGTTAATAATTAGAACAAAGAGCTTGTTCGTGATTAAGGAAACAAGGTATAGCCTTCCCTTACAGGAAGGGTTGCTGCATGGGTGCTGAGCAGAGGTTGGCAGCTAGGAATCTATCACATATTTCTTAGAGAAATTCTAGATTTTTGTTAATGCTTGGACAGCAACTGAATTTGCCATATTACCTCTCCTACATGAGAATTTCAAGACATAGTAATGACAGCAGTGCTCGAGTATGAATAGTTTTCCTTACTAGTCTGACTAGGTTAGATATCAAACTAACCTGTATTAGTAGTGGGTTAGGTGTTTTAGCTGTGTGTACGCAGGCATGGTCTTGTCTTCAAATGCACAAATCAATATAAAATGTTCTTTGAGATTTGGTGGGTAATGTAACTCATGCTTGAATAGGAAAATAAGGATGTGCGGTGTTGATTTCGCCCATTGCTATTGAATGGTGGGATAAACTGGTAGCTGTAGAAGTAGCTGCCTAGGAAGGCTGTACAATAAAATAGCTTAACTTCTGCTGGTGGTGGTTCACCTGGGAGTTGCAACTATTCAGACAAAGTAATGAGACCTGTGGTTATCTGGTGAAGATTTTATTTTATGAAGAATAATTATATTCCCTTTGAGAATGGTTATCCTTGCTTTATAGAATCATAGAATCATAGAATGTTTTGGGTTGGAAGGGACCTCTAGAGGTCATCGAGTCCAACCCCAACCCCATATATGATGTTGTGGCTCGGGTTGCAATTGTGACAATCTTAAACTTCTTTGGAAAGAATAACGTCGAGTGCCTGTCCAGGTGGTGACAGTGTTAACTCACAAAATTTGCTGTCTCAAAAAATAAACTGTTTCTTGTAGGATGTGTTAAAAAGCAACCCAATACATTATTTTAATTGGAACTTTTGAGAGGTGGTGGAGGCCCCATCCCTGGAAACATTCAAGACCAGGTTGGATGGGGCTCTGAGCAACCTGATCTGGTTAAAGATGTCCCTGCTCACTGCAGGGGGGGTTGGGCTAGATGACCTCTAGGGGTCACTTCCAACCCAAAACATTCTATGATTCTATGGTTTTGAGGGCTGGGAGATGTCATTATCCCCATATTTCTGTACTTTTAGGTGCAAAACTTAAGGTAACAATGCAGATCATCCTACAGCGTGCCGCAGTACCATATTTCTCTTGCCTCTGCTTGTTTCCAAAGGCAAAACTGTGCAAATGGAATCATCTCAGGAAACCAATACTTGTTCTAAAAAATATACGCTGTCGTCTTCACTGAGGGTTTTATGTGCTACAGAAGAGTAGTTGCAAATTTAAATATTAAATGTATGTAATAGAGGGGAGCAAGAACTATATCTGTATTTAGGGCTGTGTTTAAGGAACCATGATATCAAATCACCACCTCCTTTGTGTCGGTAAATAGCTGGAGAATCGGTATAAATGTTAATTAAGCACTTGGTCTCTTGTGAATGAAAATATTAGTAGAACGTTAGCTTGCACAACAGAGATCTAATTTTACACATGACTACGCAAAACGCTTGCTGGTTTGCCAGGTTCCCTAGTGTGTGAATGGGAGAACCTCTCCCGGAGGTGAATGGCATCTTCCAAAGTGTGTTAGGCTGTGTTAGCTCATCAATTTTGGCAGGCTTTTCTTAGCAGTATGGGGTTTGATTTGTTCTTGATTGAAATGGTAACAAGTATGCACGCTTTGCATATTCTTTCAGCAAAATAAGGACGGGTAATGATGGTGCTAACTGTGGTCTTGAAAACAGCAAGTGTGTTTTGGTGGGTGGATTTCCAGTCTGAGGCACTTTTCTGTATCCTCACTGCAGCTCAAACTTCTTTATCTGCTTTCACTCTTGACAATCACCTTGACAGATTGACCCAGCCTAGAAGTTTTGTTGCTTAATTACAACATGAATGTGTTGCATTTGTTTGGAGTTTGATAATAGAGATGCTCTTCACATGTTGGCTTGGGTTTAAAAGGTGTAAAGAAAGACATGGTGGGACGCAGATGCCTGGTAATAGGCACATTTTTGTAAATATTTTCTTCTCTTCCCCTTTTCTGTCTTTATAATGAGAACTGAGGTTAGCAGCAGGTAGCCTGTGGAAAATCTGTGCAAGCCATTTGTAGTTTCTTTATTTTTTTCGGTAGAGAATACCTGATACGTCATTGTAGAACTGAAAAAATACTCTTTGGAGTGCTTCAAAGCAGTAAGTTATGTTTTACAAGCTGCTATATTTTTTCTAAATCTTCTAGACACCTACCATCTTTTCTCTTTTCAAATGAATTTAGATGCCAGAGTCATTTGTTTCAGTGGGTTATGTCAGGGTTTTTTTAATTGTCATTCCGATACCTCTGGAAAGCTTTACAGCATTGAGCGTAAGGGTTCTTGCCATTCTCTAAAGGAATTAACAGTTGACTTAAACCGCTGTTGAATATCTGTACGGGAGAAGCATACCTGAAGCTTTGTAGCCGTTCAATATAGCAAGCAAAAGCCAACCATACCTAATGAAGGAGTTTGACAGACTTTCAAGCCCAAGATTAGCTATGTTCCTAATGAAAAGGGTAGTGAAGCAGAGCATTCTGGTAACGTGATTGATTTTTCTTGTATTTAATGTTTGATATCAAGCATGTCTGTGTACTATTGATCAGAAGTTATGGGGCTTGATGTGACTCTTAGATAAAGTTTCAGTAGCATGTAATACCCACAGTAGATTGGTTAGTATTAAAACTAGGCAATAAATGTGATATGGAAGTACTGTCAAACACTATTTCACTTAAAATTTAATAACTGATACTGTACTTGAGATTTATTAACTGGTTTCAATGCAGAAGGATTAATTCATCTGGCATCCTCTTATGTAAACGAACAGGTTCTGACATCTGATGTTGGTAGTGTCTGTAACGCTGGATGGGTGGAGTTTACTCACACTATATATTGCTGAATCGTCTTCATTAAACATATTAAGTCTGTGGATATATCGATATTACAAGCTTGCTTCTGCTGTAAAGCTGTATCAGCTAGTTAGAGGTTACACTTTTCATGCTCTGCAGGTCTGAGCGTTTGCATCTTTTCACACCCTTTCCTTTGTGAGTAAGAAATTTAACTGCTGCTCTGAATCAGTTAATCCCCTGAATGCAGGCTGACCTTACTGGTGTATATGTGGAATACACATAGATCATTGCTTTCCTGCTGCACCCAGGGACTGAACCAAAACATTGATGTCAAAACCATTAATCTACCACCTCTTAGTAAAATGCAGTGTTTTTAACTTGGCAACAAACTATTGGAGAATAAAAGCATATCTAGTAAACTTCAGAACGTGGTGCGTTACTTCTGGGCTTGTTTCACTTTAGAGTATGATGGAAGTTCTACACTTCTAATGTTTTTAGCCATCAAACTAACTGATATGTGGAAGGTAGACTCCAGTAACTTAGAGCTGAAGTTCTCAAACAGCATAACAGGGTTAAATTCTGAGAAAGTAGGTAGTGGGGTAATAATTCTTCTACTGACTTCATGGCAAATAAGTCTCTAATGCAGAAAAAACTCCTCCTGTCTATACTTCGGTCACTTCAGGTTAATATGACTTTAAGGTCAGCATACCTTATCCACATGTGTTTTTCAGTTATTCATTTAAGAAGTGAATTGAGTTTACCTTGGAATTAATTATCTCAGGGTATGGATGCATATCTTTGTTTTAACTATTCCTATTTTGTTAGTTTTTCCATGGCAAGAGTTCATATCTTTTATGTGCATTGAGCTGGCATCTCAGCTCACCTGAGTGTGCTCTTGTATTTAGGCTGGCAATGCCAGTTTTAACTGGCATAGGATCTGATGATCCTATGTTGAAGATGGGAAAACACTGTATTTCTGGGGAGACAAGCAGTTCTGTCTCTTTCCAGTAACACTGCCCATCTAAACGGGATGACAAAATGCCATTTGGAAGGCAAAAAAGGAACTTGAGATGTTGCTGTCCAGGCACAGGTGAGCCATGGCAGGACACCCAAGCCCCCTGGCCAAAGCTCAGCCCCCCCTAGGGGTTTCGCATGTTTTGTTGGACCATGTGCCTCCATCAAGGAAGGGCGGTACACTTTTGGTAGGTGGCTTTGTTGAATTCCAGCACACATTGGATGGTATAGAACCAGAGGAAAAACTTCTGAAATTACTTCCAAATTGCAGTCTTAAGGCTTATTTCAGGACAAGTGTGTAAGATAACGGAATGCCGGTGGAAATTTTTCTGGCCAGTGCGAGATGATGTTTACTGAAAGAAGCCCAATGGGCTGTGTTGTGATATATCTGTATCGGAGAACTTCGTAAACATCAAAGTGAGTTGTGCGTGACACCATCATCACACGTAAGCTGGAAGTTATGTTTTGTCTAACAATCCATCAGCCCTCTGCCTTGTCCTTGGCCAACCTCAGAGGTCTGCAGAAGCTGTAAGTGTTTCTTGGAATACTCTCCCTGCATCCATGTGTGTTGCGCAGGGTCTTCCTGAGTTTTCTACATCTTCCGTGGACAACTCTTTTCTCTTGTTTGGGATTGCTTCCAGCTAATATTGTCTCATGTAAGAACAGTTAGCGGATACACGTGTGCAGTTATTTGTGCCGCTGCCTGGTACACACGCTTCTGAGCCCACCCCAAAGCTGACATTTAGATGAGTGTGTTTATGGCCTGTACTAAACTGAGAAGCTCATGGGAACTTCTGGAAAACTCACAGTATTGTTGATATGAAGATTAAAATAGAATAACTATTTGTGGTGTTTCTGTGCTCTTCAGTAGCTGGTAGACTGCATCCCTCAGGCAGAAACCCAATAGATTTTTGGGGGAAAGAGAATCTACTTAGCGACTTGGTGATATTATCCCACTGGAGGCAGAAGACAATGACAGAAGGAGTTCTTCTGTGTGGGGTGAAGGAGAGGACAGGAGCTACTGAAGGACTGAACTGGCAAGAAAAGGCAGGTGATGGGAAGATGGTGAATAAATCTCCTGCTGAGGAATATTGTGGCTGTGTGCTCACTGCTGCCTCACAGTTCTTTGGAAGCACCCATTTTAACATCCAGGTTGCTCTCTGGGCCATACAACTCTTCTTAGTGGTACAGCTGCATTCCTCCAGGTTTATGGCAGTTGGAGTTGCTGGAGATATTTGGGACTTCATGTATACCTGCCACAGGTGGGACAAGCATCCTCTGGTATCCTCACAGGCCAACCTCTGCTGTGCTCCTCTGGGAAGAAATGCAGGTGTGCAGCTGGCAAGAGAGCTGAAGCATTCTGTGGGTATCTCCCGATGCAGTGTCTGTGCTGGTGCACTGCAGAGATCACCCATCCCACGGCAGGGGAGCAGCCCCGGGGAGCACCCTCCCCTGGTGCTGCAGGCTCTCTTCATCGCTCCCTGCTTGGGCACCAATGCTGGGGCAGAATAATCAGAATCATAGAATCACAGAATGTTTTGGGTTGGAAGGGACCCCTAGAGGTCATCCAGTCCAACCCCCCTGCAGGAGCAGGGACACCTTTAACCAGATCAGGTTGCTCACAGCCCCGTCCAACCTGGTCTTGAATGTTTCCAGGGATGGGGCCTCCACCACCTCTCTGGGCAACCTGTTCCAGTGTTTCACCACCCTCATTGTAAAGAATTTCTTCCTTATATCCAGTCTAAACCTACCCTGTGTCAGTGGCTTTGGCTGTGGGGTTCAATAAAATCATCTGGTTGGATCCAAACGTTAAAATCATCGAGAAATAATGAAACTCATAGAAAGGTGTGTGATTTTTTTTTTTGTTTGTTTCCTCCAGCCTTGCAGTAAGAGCATAGTTTGTTCCAGCTGTGGAATAGCAAAGTTCATAACACTGAGATGGTCTTTTCACCCTATTTCATTATCCTTTCTCCTCTCCCCTTTTCCCCAAATCAATGAACTCTCCTTTGCTTCAGTTGTTCTACAAACCTCAACAAACATTTTAGCATTAAGTATTTCTTCGTAGCCTCTAGCATTTGTCACTCTCATATATGCCGTTTGCCGTCAGCCTGATACAGCTATTTCTCTTCCCCAAGAGCCAAACAAAGCTCTTAAAGCTTGAGCAGCGGAGAATTTCTCAGAACTACAGTAGAAATTGTGACCCTGTTGATGTCTGTAATGGTCTGGGAAAAACAAACAATTTTTCAAAGTGAAGGAAGGCCTATTTCTAAAGATTCCTGTGTCTCAGCAGCTGTGCTTTACTATTAGATTTCTTTCCATTATGATCATTTAGCTCTTGTAGTACCTTGGAGAAAAGCACTGCTTACCCTTGAACTCAGACTTGATTGATATTTGAAGAATAGATAACAAGCAAGTCGTACCTCACCAGTCCCAGCCTTGCAAATCTCTTTTTCTAAGAAAATGATGGTTCTTGGCGTGAAGTGCTGCGGCTTTTTCGGTTGTCTTAGGCTATACCATTTTTCTGTCCCAACGGTCAGTTCTGGTTGGCAGAGTCCTGAACCAGCAGTATGCTGAATGAAGTTGGTTGTTAAAAGTTTGTATGCAAGTAATCACTTGATTTCCTACTCTGCTCGGTGTCCCTCTGGTACTGCCCTGGCTATTTTCCAACTCATCTACAGCTATCTAGCAGCACGAGTGCCAGGGCACATTCATTGCCTTTTAGTATTAATGACTACCAGGATTATAATGGTTTCCTCCCGAGAACAAACTGCGATGGTTCACAAAAGCTGTATTAATTAGTGGATGATAAAAGTGGGGAAATCTTAGTTTGATCCCAGAGCTTGCAGTGTGGCATTCTTGTAATTATCAACAATAAGTTGCAAGAAAGCATCCAAGGTGGAGAGCTGCGTGGTGGGATGCAACAACAGAAAAACCCACCCAAAAGCCCAGTATTGCCTGAAGGTGGTAGCTGGACGGGAACTAGCTTAAGCTGGCCTAAAGTGGCCGTGTGAATGCCCTGCTTTGCTAAAGATCCTTCCAGTAAGTGGCAAAACTATCCCTTGAAATGTATGTTTAAGCTTAGACAAATTCTGTAGCAGACAGTGTTAGCTGACCTCCTAAATAACACGTTAGCATTCTGTTTGAAGGTTAAGAAAGGTTAGCAGCAGGTAAGAAAAATTGATGTGATAACAAGGGAGCTTTTGGAAGACCTCACCTTCGTAAGAAGGGAGACCAGAAGGACGAGTCGTAAGTCAAGGAATAAAAACGCTGGCTGTGTCCTAGATGCAGCGTGCTTGCAAAGCTTGTAGAGGGCTCTGAATGCGTGTTTTGTCTGACAAATGGGAGTAGGATGGTGAAGATAAGTGTAAGGTCTAAATGTCCCAAGTGTTTGTGCCAAGCGCAGGCTGTTTGAACGGTGGAAATCAAACCCTGGTGAAGTCCAGGAGGAGAACGTACCTGTAGCTAGTGGTAGAAAGAAGGAAGCTAAAAAGTCCAAGGTGGATTTAGAGAGTGTATGGACAGAGAAGTGTCTTACATGAGAAGAAAAAAAAAAATCTAGGAAACACAGTTGTCTAAAAACATCAACTACAACACAAGGATTAAAATGAGTACATTGCTGAGAACTTAACTTCTCTGCGTAAGGTGTCATTATTAGGGTAATTTGTGATATCTTTAGTTATGCTGCCTTTCTGGCAATAAAGTTGAAATATGATAAAACTGACGTGTTAGGAAATGATGTACTGGAACACGCTGATGATGTGAAAGTGTACAGAGTTGCCAGGCTTAGAAACTCATTCAGCTTTCTGAAAAAGTTTAGAAATACAGATGGTAAAAATATATGAACTTGTATTGGAGTACAGAAGTGGAAAACAGGGTGACTGGCACGTTTTAAAGAGTCTAACAAAGACTTAGGGAATCAAAAGCAAGAATTTTTTACATCTGGTTTTGATAAACTTGGTGAAATTGTAATTTCATAGTTCTGATAGTTGTATTAGTTACTGTCCAAAGAAAAATATTCTGCTTTTTTTTTTTTTTTTGAAAGCATGGCTAGAAGGATCATGCTTGACAGATACTTACATATAGATGCAAAGTCTTTCAAGGAGGTCACTGATGAAAATGGTTGACTTGCGTTCCACAGAAACCTTACCTGATATGACCAAAATAGCAACTCTCAGGCCCAGCCCTCTCTTTGACGTTATTCTTTGTGGCAGGAGGAATCAGGTGAGCCATGGAGTGTGTTTTTAGCCTTTGCAGTCTGCAGTCCAACACGTTAATGCAAACCGATGTTGCCAGTGGTCTGTGTTTATGCTGTCAATTTTAAGTTAGGACTAGCTGAGGAGTGGATTTGCTTTGTGTTCATCCCCGATAGCCTTCCCTGGCAGAGGGTTAGAAGAACACTGAGGAATGCATCACTCAACCGTTCCAGCTAAGTCAACCACTGAACGTGAGTCAGCATCCAAAAAGCGGTCATTGGTTGAGAGGGAAAGCATCGTTGTAAACCTTAAACTGATTAACCAACGGGAAGTTGGTTAGAAAAAGAGATGGGGCTTTGGTCACTGCGGTATGAGTAAAGTAGAATTCCTCAATTTTTTTTTTATGGCAAGGGCAATTAATGTAATTTACCAAGAAAACAGGAAGGAGATGAGTCGTTTAAAAAAAGATCAAGGTGAAAGCTGGCTAATCCGGACTGAGGGGAAACACTGTTGTGGATAAAATAGTATTGTGGATTGACAGCAAAGCTGCAGATGAAACAGAGTTATAAGTATGCGTTAAAAGGGAAACTGTTTATGGCAAATACCTCCCAGAATATTTAAAATTAGCTGTTAGCTCAACAAAATATTCTAGGTGGTATTGCAATAGGTCAGAGGAGCTGGGGTTTAAAAATTAACAAAATACCAGATGGCATGAAGAACGGGTGAGGAATCATATGTAGAAGTTGGAGGATATTTTATTTTGTTTGTCTGTGTGTGTGTACCTCCCATTCTGTTGATAGTTTTTTTGCCTTCATCTTGATTTTTAGTGCTCAGCTGTGGCTGCTGCATCTTGAAAGATAATGCAGACAGGTCAGTAGATTAAGGAGGACTGCGTGAAAGTTTCTGCAAAACGCCAAAGTTTTAAAAAAGGGTACTATTAACTTCAGAGGAGATTTTTAAAAGTATACAAAGCAAGGCTCCCAGAGATTTGCATTCCTCTTATATTGTAAAAGCAGAAAAGTGGTGTATTGAATGAAATTTAAAAGTAATTCAGATTTAAATGCCTTTCACATGTTCTGTAATTACAATTGATTGCTGCAAATTATTACTGAGGCCAGAGCTCAAAAAGATTTAAACACTAATGAATATTGAGTGGTAGTGAAAATATTTAAAAATAAAACTAAGAACATGAAGTTTCTTGCTTCTGAGTTAAGCCAGGCTCTAATTACAAAGAGGATGTAAAGATATAACGTAGGGGCAGGTAACTTCATGCGTGTGCTGTGGGGTTTTGTTACCCACGTTCTGAAACAGCAGACGGTGGGCACTGGATTATATGTGCTGTGGCTCATGATTTTCTTTTCCAAATGCTATGCATAAACACGTTTTCTACTGCCAAGATTTGTTCTCCCTTATTTCTACCTATTTTTTTGCTGTACAGGAAGGGAAGGATCTTCCGATGTCACAAGTTTTATGTTTTTCACATACTGTTGTGTTTTTGGGAAGCTGGTTTGGTGGGATCTCATCAATGTGTATAAATATCTCAAGGGTGGGTGTCATGAGGACGGAGCCAGACTCTTCTCAGTGGTGCCCAGCAACAGGACAAGGGGCAATGGGCACAAACTGAAGCAGAAGAGGTTCCAGTTGAATGTGAGAAAGAACTTCTTGACTTTGAGGGTGACTGAGCCCTGGCCCAGGCTGCCCAGGGGGTCTGTGGAGTCTCCTTCTCTGGAGATATTTAAAGCCCACCTGGACGATGTCCTGTGCAAGCTGCTCTGGGTGAGCCTGCTTGAGCAGGGGGGTTGAACCTGGGTGATCTCCAGAGGTCCCTTCCAACCCTTGCCATTCTGTGATTCTGAGTAAGAAAACAAGTAAATGAGGCAGGAGGCCTGCATGGATGACCAAAGAGCTTCTAGTAAAAGAAAAGAGAAAGCTCTATGGAAGATTCAAGTGCACGTTACATTGTGGCACTTTCTTGCCTGCAACACAAGCTGCCAGGCTCTTCCCTGTTCCTGATAGCATCTACGCACAGTTGTTTAGGTTGGAGGGTTTGTATCTCAAAGATGAGTTTTGAGTGACAGCAAGATGCAAATGGTAGGTAGAAACTCATTGTCCCTTCAGGCTGTTACCCTCGTCTTTCTTTTTAGCTCAGATTAAAAGTTGTGCAAAAGATGGTTGGCAGCAACCGAGCCTCAGTTATGGAGAGGTAACAACACTGGCAAACTGGTCTGTGGCTTTGAGTCTGCCAAGAGAGACAGTGGATAATGCCGACCCCAAAGGTAACGAGTCTTGGCTACCCCTGTGAAGCTGCAACAGCCCCAAAGTTATAACCGTTTCTTGCAATTAAAAGAATTACATTAACGGGGGTAGATATTTTAATAGTGTTAGCAGGTCAAAACATGAGTTTGCTCATAGAAGTTTATTCTTAGGAGTTGGGTGTTTCAAGGAATGAAACTTCTGAGAACCCTCACTTTGTATGAGATTCAACTATCAACTCGCATAAGGGCGTTAAGTGGTTTGCTTTTTCTTTAAGTCTAAATAAGTCTTTATTTTAGAGCTAAGCTTAAGAAAGTTGCTCAAAACCCACACTGTGTTTTTATGTACTGCTAGCGTGTTGTCAGGCAATTGTCTTGGGCGGTTTTGCTTCTGAGTTTTTCTATTCTCACTTGCTTCCTGGATTTCTTAAGAAATAATGGAGAAAAAGTTGCTACTAGCTGTGAAACCATTTAAAAGAAGCCTCAAATTCTGTGCTAATTGGATTAAACTTGTGAAATTTTAGGCTTGTGATCCTGAATTCATCTGTAGAATTACTTTCATCCAGCTGTGTGACTGCTGCCTTTCACGGGACTTTTCATCAGCTGCTAGAAATACGACTGTTTAGCCCAAGTCTCTGAAATGTGGTGCATCTTTTTCTGGATATCTGGTATTTCTCTACAGTATTTTAAATTTTCACATGCACTACTGGTAAATTAATGAACTGACATTACCTTGGAGCAGAACAAATGTGCAGCTACTTACTTCCAACTGACGGGGAAGCGTGTTCTGCGTTGCGGAATGACTCGCGTTGGCTTCGCCTTCAAAGTTTTCTTGTGCTGATCCTTAAAGAAAACTCCTGCTCACATAATGCTGCTGTTCGTAAAATACCGAATGCTTACCGAGTAGTACTCAGTTTTTCTACAGAAATTAGTCACTGATGAATGTTTTTGCAAAATAGAAAATGCACATCTTTGTAGCATGGTTATGTTCTTGTATTTCTTTAGGGTCCAGTAAACTAAAAATTTTTTTTTTAATTGGGATTGGGAGACCTAAATTTGCAAGTCTAGGTTTTCAAAAAAAAAAAAAGTGTTTGCAATGTTTGACAGTTACAGAGAAACTGCCAAGAAACATTCACCTGTGGCTATCGCTTAGTAAAGTTGTGTAAATTAAAGATGAAATGGTGAAGCCCAGAGTGTAAATGAGACTTATTTGAAGTGCAGGTTGGATCACCCGTGACTGGAGAAAAAACATGCTATTTTTAAAGTTGAACCCAAAAAAGGGCAGTAATTTCTTTGCAGTAGATCTCATCTGATATCTGAAAAAGGATAAATCTTTCTGTTTTGGCCTCCTCCCCCCTGCCCCCCCCCCCCCCCCCCAAAGTCTGAGGAACGATAACCTCTTAACCTTGGTAATGAAACTGGTTTCAGAAAAGTGATTTTAATTCAGCCTGCTCTGATTTTTTTTTTTTTAATACTGCCTTTTTATTCAAGTGAGAGATGTGGAAGAAAGCGATTTTATAGTATAATCAACATCTTCCTTCTGTTAATGCCGAAGAAAACTCTCAGACAGCCCTGAGAAATTCAGCACAATTGACACCAGAGCAGTGTTTCTAGTAACTGAACAAAGTAAGGAATTAAAAAGCATTTAAACTTGTCCTTGTTTTCATATGATGAACTAAAAAGGGGCTGGCATTCAACTTCTCCTCTAACAGAACACACAAAAAGAAGCTTGTTACATTTGTTACGTGCATAAAGCTGAATGAAGCTGAAGTCTCCGTAGTGATTGATCTATGCAACTCTCTGTTCATAAATTTAATCTTGATTCTCACTTATTTCACTGTGCTGAGGATCCTTTAATTTAATTCAGTATAACAGTATATATGCTCTTTCTCTTGAAGTTAAATGCTGCTGTGCTTGGAGAATGGATTTTGTCTGCCTGTGTGTGAATAAACCTTATGAACTAAGGTCAGACCTGCAGTGGTAATTCCATGTCCAAAAGGGAGTATAAGAGCTGAGGTAACAGTTTAAGAATATGTGCCCCCCAGTACCTGGTAACACTGCTGTATCCCCAAGACCTTACATACATCAGTTTTCACTGGCCAAACTTGCCAGACACTCTACAGCAGAGTAAATCTCACCAAATGTATTTAGCAGAGCTCAGCTGTACCACAGAATGGCAAGGGTTGGAAGGGACCTCTGGAGATCACCCAGTCCAACCCCCCTGCCCAAGCAGGCTCACCCAGGGCAGCTTGCACAGGACATCATCCAGGCAGGCTTTGAATATCTCCAGAGAAGGAGACTCCACAACGCCCCTGGGCAGCCTGTGCCAGGGCTTGGGCACCCTCAAAGTCAAGAAGTTCTTTCTCACGTTCAACTGGAACCTCTTCTGCTTCGGTTTGTGCCCATTGCCCCTTGTCCTGGCACTGGGCACCACTGAGGAGAGTCTGGCTCCGTCCTCGTGATATCCACCCTTAAGATATTTGTAGGTGTTGATGAGATCCCCTCTTAGTCTTCTCTTCTTCAGGCTGAACAAGCCCAACTCTCTCAGCCTTTCCTTGGAGGAGAGATGCTCCAGTCCCCTCATCATCCTTGTTGCTCTCCTCTGGACTCTCTCTAGGAGTTCCTCATCTTGAACCGGAGAGCCCAGAACTGGACCCAGTGCTCCAGGTGGGGTCTCACCAGGGCAAGTAGAGGGGGGAGGATAATGTTTGCTTCAGGATGAGCTGACTCTTCCTAAAAGCGTCTTTCTCTCCATGGGCTATAAATGGATTATATGGAACTAGCTCAGGTGTAAATACCTACATTTGCTTAGATGAATCCTACTGCTATGCTGCTGCCCTTTCCGAGATTTTAATGGCAAAATACCTACAAAATTCTGGGAGCTAGGAGTAGGGACTAAAGCTCGGGCTCCTTTTTCACAGGAATTAGACTCTCACTTCCTTTTCTTCTCCTTTCTCTGGGCCCTTGAATCTTGTGTTTCTTTTCTAGCTGCTTGCTTGTGGCTGGGCCACCTTTCTAGGAGTGGGAGTTGTAATTTTGAACCTTCTGAGAATGAATGAAGGTGTTGAATTCAATTTTACCGTTTCCTGAATGGCTATGTAACTACTTCATATTAGATCAAAAGGCAAGTGTTGCCATCTCAACTGCTTTCACTTAACATCCTTTTCGGTAAGTGTGAACGGGTCTGTAATGGCCAGCAGATGCCTCAGTCTGGACTGAGATCTGGGTGTAAAACTTCCATTTTGGTACTGACCTTTCCAGAGAGGGGTTGTGCTTCCAGATACGTGCCTCTTCAGCATTTCCTATGGTAGAGTTGAAGAATCCCATCTGATCAACATGATTTTTTTTTTCACTAGGGCAAACCCAATGGCCTAACAATGGCAAAACAGGGCACCTTACATCTTCTTACGTCTCTGCGGTGTGGGTAAGTGTATTCTGCAACGTGCTCCAAAGGCTGGCTCCCAGTGCCCAAGCTGAGCACGCTGAAGCCATCCACTGCAGCTCTTCCCTGCTGGGTCATCTTCCAGTGGAAAAAACCCAGGCTACTGGAATCTCTCTGAAGTAGATGTATCCCAGTGTATGGGGAAGCCCTGGGGTGCATACTGGCACTGAGGAGCTGTGAAGCACCGAGAGTCCACTACTAAAGTGGAATCTTTGTGATTAACTTTCACCTTTGCAACACCCACTCTTTCTTTGAGAATTATAATGACACAGCTCAGTGCTAAGGAGGGAAACGAGGAGGATTTTCTCCTCGTAGTCTAAAAATCTTGGTCATCTTGGAGACTGAGATGCCTCAGCAGGCAAGAGAATCCCAGAGTCATTTTAGAAGATCTTCTTTCCTGATTTTTACTAGCTAGAATGAAAGGCGCTTGTGCTGCCATGTCTTCGCTTTCATAGGCTGTGGTCCCAGCAGTTCCAGAGAGTCAAGTGCTTGCATATGCATGATTTCAGGATCAGCAAGTCAGGTGCTCTTGATTTTTAGATAGCTGAAAGCACAGTGTGGTCACTGCAAGTGATTTTAACCATGAACAACAGCAATCTCTTACAATTTCAGCTGTTTTCAGTGCCTGTTTTTCAGTGCAGTCTGCTTGTTTGCATGTTGCTGCCACAGCCTGATTTTTCTCACTCGCTGTTCATCTGTCCAGAGTTTGTGGACTTGAGCCCATTTTTTATTCAGTACATTTTTTGAGGCAGTAAACTGGGCTTTTATTTGCTGTCTTTCCTTTCCTGGGCTATTTCCAGTTTCTAAAATAGATCATGTGCTATTTTTTCCTGCATTGTTTTCAAAGTAATTTTCTTTTCTTTTTCTACCTCCATTTCTTTTTCATTGCAGAGTACAGCACACTTTCCTTCCTAAATCTTGTGCTTTATTCTAACATCAGTCTTGCTTTTGTTAACCTTTCTGCTGTGGCTTAATATATTAGCTAAAAAACCCCAACATTGCTAGGAACTTAATATCCAGGAATGAAACAGTGAGGACTTGTGAAAGATTAAACCATCTTCTAACTGCTAAAGTCCTGCTGAAAAACAGCTGTGTGGGGGTTTTGTTTAGATCAGTATGGTCTTTAACTCCAGCTTCAAGAGTTATGCTGATGACCGTGCATATGATTTTTTTTTAATCTCCATTTCAGTGAGGTGACTGATGGTAGTGTGGGCATTAGAGAGCACAAGTGTAATCAGATTGATTTGTGGGCAATGGAAGAGTGTAAAATAAAAAAAAAAAAAAAATGGGAGGAAAGGGTGCTCAATAACAATTTTGACAAATAGATGATAAATTCTAAATATATGAAAATAATCCCATAGCTAAAATTAGAGCTAAATTTTAAGGTCCCATCCCAGAGCAGCGAGGACTAAATGCAGTGAGGTTGGTATATGACTCTGATAGCGAGGTCAGTTAGGTTGGTGACACAAGTTAGGAAAAGAACCAGGGGTGGAAAAAGCTTTTTGGTCCCGGTTCAGAGCGCTCTCCACCTTGGTCACAAGTCATCCGCAGGCGGCAGTGAAGGAGGTGGCGTGCTGGGATCCGTGCGTGGAGATGGGTGGGAGGGGGTTTATCGGCAAGATAATCTTAACTTTGCTGAATAATGTTAGAATGGGATGTGCTCTGAAGAGTCCAGGTAAGCAGAGAGTCTTCTAACAGGTATTTGCACAGATCAGAGATAAAAAGGTACTCGGGTATTTGTATGAAAACGATCTAGCCGCTGAGCATCCAGATTTCAACGTACTTTCCTAGGATAACAATATCATTTAAATGTGAGCGTGGTTTGTTTGGTTTTAATGCCTGCCAAAATCTTTCTAGGAACAGGATATAAAACTGCTACTTGGTGACTTGTTCTTTCTGTTTTGATCTTCGGTTTAATTACAGCATGTTTGATTGCTCTTTTCATTCACTCGGCAGGCAGAGCGGTTACGTCTTTTTTTTTTTTTTTTTTTTCTCTCTTTCCCATGTGTGGGTTTTTTATGGGTGCGCAACTTGGAGGTAGGATGATAATACTCATCAAGTGACTCAGCTGGAAAATAAGATCTTTAGGTTGTCCTTTGGAACAGGAACTACTGCTTTTTCATGTTGGGAAACACTAGAGGTCAAATGCTGCAAATGTTTTTATGCCAAGCTTGCTGCATGCATATGGGGCTCCTTATTATCACAGTTATTTGCCAGAGGTTCACTGTAACTTTGTGCCTGGTTTGTACTAGAGGTTTTGTCCTTCTACTTATTTATCATGCCAAGTTCATACCAAAGCCATCATTTTTCTCTATGATCTATCAACTTTTTAATAACACGTCCCAACTATAGGGATCTCCCATTTTCCTTATACCAAGAGCTGAGGTAAGAAACAAGTTAGATAGTTCCTAGAGAAGAGTATTTGTCTTATCGTAACACTGCTGCTGAAGGAGGTACTATTCCCTTTCTTTTCCTAAGTGTTTCGCTAGCTGTTTGATGAAACAGATGAGGAACTTGTCTTTGGTTGAAACGAACCTGGACGACGAGGTGTTTGCTGCCTCAGACTGCTCATGAGACTTCAGACGTACACACGAAAATGGAGGAGGATATTAAAGATGTTAGAAATGGGCTCACTTATCTGCTGGGCACTCTTGTGCCTTTCGTAAGGGATGCAGCTGACTGGTATTAAGCAAATTTATGCATAAAGACTTGCCTGTAAAGGGAATTCAGTGCATGGTCAGTGTGTGGTGGGCTGAGTGGTAAATTAACCATGGGGTAACTCTTTGCCAGTGTCTTGAGTGGATGCTCTTGCTCTTGCATGAGCCTCTAGCATGGCTCCCTCCAGCACGGACAGCGGAGGGAGCTGAACATGGTGGAAGCTACCTCGTATTTCCTTGCCGTTAAACTCTCTGTGCAGGCTGCCAGGAGATAATACAGATCATTTCTGTACAGGTTACCGTGAGCTAGCTTCTCTTTGGAGGAGGGAAAGGGAGGTGGGAGATGATTAATGGTCCCGTCCATCTCGGCTGTCCACCTGCTTAGCATGGTTTCAGTTGACAGTGGAGTCATAACGTGCAGAGGTAATGTTCATCAAGGCAGAAAGATGAAAAAGAGCAAACTGTTAACGGAAATATTTGCCCTACATATTCTATGAGTCACTTTTTTTTTTTTTTTTTCTTCCACTTGCCAAAACAAGTTAGCATGCAAAAAGGTTTTACTAGCGTGACTGGGAAGACCTGTTTGTGTTCGTGAAGCATGAAAACTGCCAGCAGTCGTTGCATCCCCCGGAGTTACATCTTGTTCCCTTGCCCCTCAGCCCACGGAGCGTGAGGGGTTCACTGTGCTTTTCCCTTATCTCTGGAGGCACGGGCTTTGCAATCCACTTCAATACCAGGGACTCGGCGTTCACCGTGCTTCTGATCTTCCCCTCCATGCCCTGCACTCCAGATACAATACAAAGCCTTTTTATTTGTAATCATTTTCCAAATAACAAGTCCCCCCGCAAGTCCTCCCTCTAGACCCAGGGCTTTGTCTGTCATTGACATTTTCCATTTTCCTCCTTTATTTCACTTCTGTTTAGGTGAGTGTTCAGCTGTGAGCCTATTAATTTTGGCAGGGAAAATAAGTAGAGGTGAAATGGGTTATGGTTATACGGGAAGGTGTTAATGGGTACCCACAACCAGGTCTTTAATCCGCAGTTGTGCAGGTGTTTGAAAGTTACAGCTTTTCTAACCAGATAATGGGGCTTCCACGTGTTTGTACTTTTTCTCTTCCGTTTCAATATTCTGTCTTTCCCAAATTTATTAGAAATGTGTGACTGATGTACGGGACGTTCCCTGAAATGCTGGAGCAGGTAGAATAGTGTTCAAAGGGTATGGTACAAGGCCCAGGCAAGAGCCTGCCCTCTAGGAAAGTGCAGGATTTCACAAATTGGCTAAACTCTACCAGAAGCCCTATAATTGTGTATACAGTGACTCATTCTTTCTGACTCATGGCTTCTCCCTATGAAAAGTCTGTATTTTTGAATATCTACCAGATGGCACCATAGTTTAATTATACTTGATTCTTTGAAACAGTTTTTCTTTTACAATAGCGCTGTACAATTTTTGTTAGCTCTGTGCAGAGTCCTGGTGTTTTCTCCACCACTCACTCACAGTGTATTCTGTGAAGGTTTTAGAGAGCTACTATATTACTTTCCATTGAGATCAAAGCTTTGTAAAAGTTTGAGGATATCATTCAGATTTAGGTTATTTTTTGTTTGTTTGTTTTAAATTCCATCACACGTTTTTGGCCAAAACCTTATGCAGAAGGGCTATTATGCAAGAAAGATGGTCTGTACTGTTCCTTTCCTTATGTGAAACTTTTATATGATAACCTAATAACATTTTTTAGTTCCTGAAATGAGTGATGCAGGTCCCGCTTGAATGGAGATGACATTTTACAAAAGCGATGGCAGTCTACTGTTGTCATTAAAAGAAAAAATCCCAAACACCACCACAACCCCAAAGTACTTACATCTCGTGTTCATTATCTCTGGTATGTTACAAGTAGGATTAGAAGAGTGTTGTAAAAACGATCCTTATTGAAGTCCCACTTTGACAAACTCTTGTCAAGAATTCTCTCTGTATGCTGAACAAAAGTAAGTTAATTTAAAGTTACGGAGGTTCAATGCATTTCTGAGATGACTGAACTGTTAGTCTCATTTCCAAGTGCATGTCTACTCCTTGCCCAATAAGTGTGCTAGGAAAGGATGGATTTTCTACCGCTCTTTAGCCTTCCTACCACCCCTCCCTGAGCTGGCATTTCTGGGTAAGTCAGGTATACGCTGCTGCCCGTGGTTCATACATTATTTACAGTTACTTTGCTTTCAATACAGAGTTTGTTTCTTAGTCCTATAGGCTTCTGCTCCTTCAGAAGGCACCCTGGCTGGTCACGCTGCGCTTCGCACACTCCCTAGTTTTCTATGTGCAAACTGGACATGAGTTTTCTTCTCCGAAACTCCCACCTCGTTCCTTAGAACAAGGAGGATAATGTGTGATTCCTCTCAGCGCTTATTAGGGAACTGGTGAAAAGCCAGCCTAGAGATCCGGTTATTAACATTGTTATGACACACAAAAAACATCTTGAAAGGGTAATAAATAAATGGAGAATTAACCTGAAACGTTTTGTGAAAATAACTGCATCGCTACATCATCAAGATCCTAGAAATGCAAGAGCTGAAATGCTGGAATCTCCAGAAAGGAGTGAGGTTTCCGTAGGTACTAACACAAATCACAGGACGTGCTGACCAAGGGTATGCAAAATTACTTTCCAATTTTTGAATTTTTAACATCCTCTATTTCTGCTAAGACTTAACACTCTAGCAAAGATTTTTGTGGTGACTGGGGATTTGGCTATTTGAAACAAATCACCCGTGCTTCTTTAAACTAGCAGTCCAGTCAGTATGTACCCATTAAAGAGAGATCTAATCAAAAACAACAACAAAAAAAACAAACCCAAAAAGATGCAGAACAAAAGCTTTGATCCAGCAAGATTTTGAATACTCTGGCTCCGTTCCATGTCACACAAACGCAAGCTGAGGTTTAATTGTATGGGTTGACTTTGATAGAGTTGCTCATGTGTATAAAGTGCTTTGTGCTTAATTTTGTTTGTGCCAAGTGCTCGACACCTATCAGGGTTAAGACCTTTGATCTTGTTCCTTTTAAAATAGTTGGTAGTTTAAAATCATGAAATGCATCAATTTTTAGGAAAACCAAGGGGGAGATGTGCTAGGTTTCTTCAATACGTGATGGTAATGGAGTAAAAGAGAAAAAGTCAGGGCTAGTTTAGGGTTGCTTTCAAATTATTTACATTTAAAGGATGTCTCTTTGGGTACCGGGCTGCTACTTTCTGTATTCATTGAAGGAGTTTGTGTGTCAAATTTCTGGTTGTGAACCAGCAGAGATGATTTATTCTGAAACAACACAAGCATTTTCATCAAACTGGTATTTTACTGACTTGCTATGTTCACCTGAAAATAGAGGCATTTGGTTGAAAGGCAAAATCAGTTAGGTGAAATCAAATTAAATATTGAGAAGATTCACACAGAAACTAAAATGTTCTGTAAAGGAAATAGCATCTCAGTAATGTCTGGCTTAGAACAAATGCATTTGGTGTCCTGGCTGTTTATCCTGTGTCAAGTAGTGCTACTGGACCAGCAGAAAAAAAGGTAAATAGTAAATAATGATCATAAATCTTCTTGGGTTTTAAACTTCTAAAGTGTGTGTGCATAGAGTAATGAAAATGCTTTCAGAAAATAAAATTGTATGCAAAGAGTATAGGAATAAAAATTCTTGAAAAGTTTGTTTCTTTTAATTTTTCTTGACAAATTACAAAGAAAGCAGCTCATGTCACGGGGCGCGTGCAGTTGCATTAATAACTATCAGTTACCTATTTTTAAAAAGTTACACTATTCTCTAGCTTATAAAATTGATGTTCTGCGAATTTGCCACTTGGTGGTGCCAGTTTGATTTGTAAATCATAGACGTGAGCTAAGATGAGATGTTGAAGTTGTATCTGAGGAGTGTACGCTAAGAGATAAGTAAAATTTGGTTGGAAAACTTTTTAATTCTGTGATGGCACTGGTGCAGCTGTACTCGGCAGCAGTTCTGGCCTCTGTCCCTCAAGCCCCAGATCTCGAGTCCCTTTCTGTCCCTCCAGTACAAAAGAGAGTAAGTATATAGCAAAGCTACATCTGTGAGGACCAAATTTCTGGAACATTTCTCCCATACCACACACCCAGCCAGAAATAGTTTGGATTCAGTGATATTCCAGGCATGGTGCAGAAGATGGCTTTGGGGTTTCTGGAGGCGGCTGCAGGTGTGCTGCTCATGGTGGTATTTTTGTAGGTGTTTGACTGGCATAGTTCCTGTCCAGTTGTTGGTTTAATGCTGCCAAAATTTTTACGTATTTATCACTGAGGTCTGTTTCCTTGAGTTTAAGGAAGGGCACAGGAAGGGCAATGATTATGGTAAATGTAAATCTAAACAAAAAGACCTGTGCGATTAAATTCATGTTCCTCCATCTCTCAGTTGCAGGGTTGCTTTTCAGCAGACTTGGAATTACTATGTTCTATTAAAATTTCTCGATTTGTCGCAGCGTTTCAGTGTTCAGCATTGAAGTATATTTGCACCAGACTTCATAACAACTTTTTTTTTTCTCTCTCTCTCTCAATACTGCAGTTCCTAAAGAATTGGTGGAGCTTCACTTGAAACTGATGAGAAAGATTGGGAAGTCTGTCACAGCAGACAGATGGGAAAAATATTTGATCAAGGTACAATATGCACGTTGTGTTATACTGCAATGCTGGAATATGGTTATGATGAGCTGTTGTGTCAGCAATCCCTGTTATGAATTATAGTGAGCCTTGGGCTGCGTCATGGCCAACATCGATGTGCGTGCCCAGTTTAGTTGCATAAGATCCCAGCTTAACTTTGTCTGCCTAGGCTTGTGTAAAAATAAAAATAAAAAATAATCTCTGAAAACAGACAATATCTGCTGCATGTAAGAGGGTGTACACCTTCATACCTGGTAGGAAAATACTTTAATGATCATTAAGCCCCTAAATAAAGAAGGAGATTTAGTAGCCTGCCATCAGGCTAAATTCAGCAGAGCTATTTATGCAGTAACAATTCATTTGCATATCAATTGTCTGGATATGATTTAATTATTGTGATTTGGTTGGTGTTCATACGGGGAGTAACCATGTGGAGTTCTTGTAGCATGTGTTAATAATAAATGAAAGTATTGCAGTGATTTATATCTGCATGCTCAGAATGGCACAGCTAAGATGAAAATGTAGTTATGCATCAGTAAAAATCCAGCATCCCATTGTTTTACCTAATTCTATATTGGTATTTTAATTGTGGCTACGCCACCGTTGGCACCTTCCATGCAAATTGTTTTCAGTTCAAAGAATTTACACTGCTTCAGAAAATAAAAATATACAGATATTCAAAACAAATAGGTTGCTATTTTCCCTCTGGATACATTCCATGTGTTGTCTAATCCACAAAAATGTACCCTTGGTGTTGCCTGTACAGCCATGATCGCATCTGACTTAGAAATAGAGCGTTGTGGTAATAGCAACGACACAAATAACAGCACTTGGCAAATCCAGTTGCAGTTTGCCCCCAGAAGTGCTATCAATAAGCTTTACAGGGGCAGGGATTTCTCTTGAGGTTTGCCTAGTCTTAAGGTGATGATGTTTTTAGGATGGGGTATGTCAGGAAATAACCTGCTGAAGGGCTTTAGGTTTAGTCTAACCTTTTAACCAGTTGTAAAGTATTTATGATGATGCTTTATAATAATAATGTAATAATTCACGTAACTCTTGTGTACTTCATATATTGCAAAGTGCTGTGGTTACTGAATTGTGTTAAATTCCTAAATATCCCAAAAAGCCATTGCAGCAACCTGAGAAACCCCAAGTCTGACTTTGTGAGCTTATGTACCCCACTGAAGCCGCTTACCGCTTGTGTGGTAAGCAGAAAGCAGAGGGATAAATGAAGTTAACGAGGGTGGAGCCTCGAAAATCTTCCTTCAGCAGGCATTGAAAGGATGGGAAAGTGGTAAGGAAACCCTCCCACACACCCCTGTCAAGACCAAGTAAGCGGTAATAAATTCTGCTTCATTTAACAGTCTCCAGAGCTAACTTGAAGCTTATTCTAGCCAGTGGTTCAAAGGAACCTTGAAGAACAAAGGGATTTGAATATAACTAATTAGAGAGGTATGCTAATATTGTCCCCGTTTCAAAGGGGTATAATTAATTTAGAAAAACAATGAGGAGTATTGGGAAATGCCACAAAAGCCAGGAAAAACTGAAAAGGTGTGGCACCATTGAGAGTGTTCTTCCTAGACTCCTGCAGAACTGTTTGACGCATTATTGGCACGCTCTAAGAGGCAATGTTGACCTGTTTTTCCCTTGTTAGAAACTACTAATGTCTTGCTTTGACAAAACAGGGTTTGATACATTCTAGATGGGACCATTTTCTTCTCTTGTTTAGGAGGAAACTTAAAGTGGAGGACATTCAAACTCACATGCTCTTAGTATTTATATTTAATATTTAACGTCTTAACATATATTGTTAATATGTTTTGTTTATATACCAAGGTTATAAGATATGCTTTATTTGACTGTCATGCTTATAAAGAGCATCATAAAAGTCTCCAAGCTGTGGCTGGCAGTTTGATGGATATATTTTTGGGTGGATGGATATATTTTGGGATAGGGAGTGAACACAGCAGTTGAGGGTCCTTTTCCTTCCCTCTTCTGATGGTGAACCACCCAGGTTGGTTCACCAGCATACACACTAGTCTCCCTCGGAAGAAAATGGCTGTAGGGCTCCAGGAATCTGACTTCCCTTCTCTGTGCAAGCAACGTACATGCGTGACCAAGGTAAAGAACTGGCTTGTCCTAAATGTTTGAACAACTACGAGGAGCTGGCCAGCTTAGCTGGTTTTGAGGAAACGCGTAGTTGAGTTAATTCAGACTGCACTGTCCCCTGGCAAAATGCTTTACTTGACTATTGCCCAGAGAGGTAGTGGAGGCCCCATCCCTGGAAACATTCAAGGCCAGGTTGGATGGGGCTCTGAGCAGCCTGATCTAGTTAGCAGTGTCCCTGCTGACTGCAGGGGGGTTGGACTCGATGACCTCTAGTGGTCCCTTCCAACCCAAAACATTCTATGATTCTATATTTTGCGTTTTTATGCAGGTAAGATTTCTCTGGACTGGTCCATCCAGAACTTTCAACCCCAAAATCAGCACGCTCTGAACACACTGTCCTTTCTTCCCCAGTTATTAGAATTCAGGTGCCTATAGTCCCACCCAAGCAGACTCCTCTGCTGTGTCTTTCACCTTCCTGTTTTTGTTGTTTAAGGTGAACATTTGGAGCATGGTAATAGTAAGTGTCAGATGCCATCGTTGCTGCTTTGGAAATATTTGAGATACACTTCAGCATCTCTTTTGCAGGGTGGGAAGGTGCTGACCACTCTCCAGCACGGAGAAGCCAGCTGCTCCCACAAGCTGCGGGGTTTTGATGGGTGTGAAACGCCCCTCTCTGTGAAGGCAGAGACGTAAGATTTCGGCGCAGCCTGAATCAGTGAGATCTGTAGCTCAGGGTTGTGACAGTACTTGTCAGGAGAAAGCACAATCATCTGGTTTTTAATTGTCAAAACGTAGTCATTTCAGTTTGAACAGACGCTTCATCACCTCTGATGTCGCTGAGCTTTTGCTTTGACTGTCGTAGGCTTCCACAGCACGTGAAATTTCTCATTATTGCTTTCATACTTAACGAGTAAGTAGTGAGCAGCGACTGGCACACGCCCTGAGTGAGGGTTTTGCTATGCAGTTCCCCAGTGTTCTTCACGTTACACGGTTGAAAATGAGAGAGGAAGCAGAGTAACCTTGTGTTGTGAGCCAGCAGCCATCGTCTTGCTGTGAGCTTTGGCTTCGCGTCAGGGGAGTACCCGTGTAACGTTCCTCAGCCTCAGAGCAGGAAAAACTGCTCTCCAGCAGGACTCCTTGTGACCAGAGAGCTCTCCACCGTTCTCTGTAGGTTGTAATTTAGAGTCAGAGGATGATTTATGGTGTGGCTGAGCCGATCTAATTGCAGGCTTACCCTTGGGTCAGTTAAGAACCGGTGTCGGCGCTAGGGATAGCGGAGGGTAGGTAGCGTGGCTGCGGGGACAGAGGAGGGGTAGCAGCACCTTTCTTGGTTGTAGCCCACGTGGAGTTTTACACCACCAATCAGCTGATCTGTGCTTCTGGTGGGTGAAATTTAGGGTTATATTTGCCGCTGTTTCCAGAGAAAGCTGCTTTCAGATGTGATTTACGAGTTTTTTTTTAAGTAGCTTAGTGACTGTATCTAGTATGTAATAACAACTTGGTGATTGAATCCATCCGGCAGGGCTTTGCTTCCTTGCAGGCTGAAGGGCAGCGGTACCTTGCGTGCTGATTTGGACAAGTCATGCTTCAGCGGTGGCATTTCAAAATCATCTCGACTGGAGATGTAGCTGTGATTAGCTTTCGCCTCCTTCTAATGGGTATTTCCACTAGAACAGCCTCACTGATTGGAGATCCCACTATGTGTCCTCAGTTGATAAGCAGCTCTTCTCTGTTCATGAGAGTTGTCTTCAGCATGTCTGAGTTGTTCAGGAGGAGAGGGAATTCCTTCTCCACCGTTATTACTGGGGCTCCTGCTGATTCAATCTATTTATCCTCTACTGCTGCTTTTTTCTGTTTTTTTCCCCATATTGGTGTCATTGAGTTTATTTGCTTTAAGTAAATTGAAATTGGCTATGCTTATATCTTAAAATATTTATCAAATGGCTTGAGGCCCAAGATATTTAGCATTTTCTAAAGAATAATAATTCCACAGTGTGGAGTGAATATCAGTTGCATTTGTTATCTGCAGTACAGTTGTAGGGCTTGGGGGCCCCAGGAGAGCTTGGCAGCTTGCGTGCTAAGTGCTGTAAAGACACGTAATAAGAAATCACGTCTACTCGAGAGAATTTCTATTCTAAATAGACGAGTCAGAAATAGAAAAATGGGAGGTTTTGCACAGCAAAGGCAAGGATACCTTCCCAGTTCAGAGTTGTGCTGCCTAATTTAAGAGGTTTAGAGAAGTCGGTGGCGATCAGGACCTCGCTGATACACTCCTCCGTGGAGATTTGCCAGTGCTTCCCAACCTCCTCCAGTTTGATTTTTTTTTTTTTTTATTTTTGTGTGAGGCTTTCTGACTTGCAATCCTAAAGAGAGAATGTGTAATTGTTACTGCAGTAAGGTACTATCAATATAAAAGTTTAAAGTTGCTTTTATCCACTAACCCTAGTGATCTTTTTGTTTTGTTTGTGACAGATATGCCAAGAATTCAACAGCACTTGGGCTTGGGAGATGGAAAAAAAAGGATACCTAGAAATGAGCGTTGAATGCAAACTGGGGATTCTGAAGGTAGACGCTCGTCAACTAAATTTCTAAATTACTTTTCCTGTATTCGCTTAAATATCTTGAAGATTTTGCTGACTCACTCACCTAAACATCTTGCAGATTTAGCTTGACTTAACCATAAGTGGATATGTTAAATGTGGAGCTGATCTTGCAGCAGGCACGATGCCTGTGGTAGGGGGTTGGGCCCCAACTGAATGTAACACTTAGCATATTTTTCACACTTCATATGAAAATTGTGTTGTCCTTACCGTGTTGTCAGTAGCTGTTTGCCTGTGCAAGTTTTGGAAATGTTTATTAGCTTGCAGTTAGATAAGCTTATCTGAATTCCAAAGGCGAAGATGGGACTTCATCTTTTCAAGTCTGGAGCAAACTGTCAGGGTTGGTTCCAAGTTATTTATTTGTTTTATTGTAGAATGAGATCATTTGTACTATATTAAAAAAAAAATAATAAATTAAGCTTTCTAAGCTGGCCAGGAAAAAAAGACAACCAACCAAATAAAAATGGTTTTGCTCAAAAATAATATGGTCTGGAAAAAAAACCGAGTAGCTGCAGCTAACTCACAGATCCAATAGAGAGAGGCCTACCAAGAAGTTCCAAATTACACTGAGAGGGAATGAGGTGATTTTCTTATTTCTGTTTATATTTTGATACTTTAACGGTCTTTCTACTTTCTCACTTTTTCAGTATCTCTGTGAATGTCAGTTTGATGACAATCTAAAGTTTAAGAATATAATTAATGAGGAGGATGCCGATGCCATGCGGCTTCAGCCCATTGGTCGAGACAAGGATGGCCTGATGTATTGGTATCAGCTGGATCAAGAGCATAATGTCAGGATGTACATAGAAGAACAGGATGACCAGGATGGATCCACATGGAAGTGCATTGTTAGGTATTCCTTCCCCCCCCACTTTTTTCTTTTTTTTTTTTTTCTTTTCTTTTCTTATTTTGAGGGAGTATTGGGTATTTGTGACTGGAGTTCAGAATTTTATTTCAATAAATCTCCATTTCTTGCAGAATAGGATTCATGACAGTGGGATTTTCTGCCTTCACATGTATGTTTTAGTGAAAAACCACGTACAAAAAGAACTTACTAATTTGTTGGTAATAGCCAACGTGTAATTTATTGTCTGCTTAAAGAAGCCACAGTGGAAATATGGAAAGGGTACCAGGAGAAAGTAGGCTGTAGCGAGGTGGGGGTCGGTCTCTTCTCCCTGGTAACAGGCGATAGGATGAGGGGAAATGGTCTGAAGTTGTACCAGGGCAGGTTTAGGTTGGACATTAGGAAAAATTTCTTCCCCGCAAGGGCTGTCAGGCTCTGGAAGGGGCTGCCCAGGGAAGGGGTCGAGTCCCCATCCCTGGAGGGATTTAAAAGAAGGATCGATGAGGTGCTTAGGGCCAGGGTTTGGGGGTGGGATGGCAAGGTTAGGGGAACATTTGGGCTTGGTGATCTTAAAGGGCTTTTCCAACCTAAACAATTCTGTGATTCTATGGCTCTGTATTGCTCACTGGCCAGCTAAATGCCCAAAGAAATTGAGGAGGACTCCTGCTTCTTTAACTTCTGTCCTGTTAAGACAATTACAAGAGGACAGTTTTGGTCTTGCAGGAATTACATTGCAGTTTTAACTTTGTGGAACTACAAAACTGTTGACAGTACAAATAGGCAAGAAAAATCTTCTGGGGTAGAACTCAGCTCATAGATCCCTAAAGAGGAGGTGGGGGACGGTGATGTGGGCTGACGTGTGTGTGACTCAGTGCCTCTGGGTCTCAGTTGCTGCATATTGGTCTGTTAATATTTTAATGATATTTTAGCTTCAGATTTACGGGGTTTTTTGTGATTCTTGTTACATATTTTGTTTTTCACTTTCCTACTCTATACAAGGTATATGGAATCTTACTGGAGAATGAATTAGCTTGAAATTTGTTTCACATCTACTAGTTACCCATTTTTTGTTTATCTCCATGCACACTTACTGTTTTTATTTGATTAATTCCAAGTGGATTTTAAACTGGATTCAGCAGAGTAAACTTTGACTTTAAAAGTACATAGAGAGGTAAAAAATTATCTTAAAAAAAAATAATCAAATTATAGGGTTTCTTTTTCTGTTTGTAAATTTTAATTTTTATATCTGCAGCTTATTTACATACCCATAACTTTAGTAACCAAGGGACTCATATAGAACTGTTCAAATCGCTATCAATGGGCCATAAAGTGATGAGCAGTACTAGCAGTGACATTCAGACAGCTGTTGTGGGTGAATAAAGTAAATGTGTCTAAACAAACCAGTCAAGAGCTGAGCGGTGTTTCTCTGTCTTCATGCGTTATAGACTCCAGAGATCAATGCCAAAAGCGGAGGAAATCAGGGTTCTACTGGGAAAGTTCTGACACTCCACACTCACAGCAGAAAAACACAGTAATGCATTGTAAGATCTGGAATGGTTTTAAACCCGACAGATTCCACATCTTGGGCTTGTTGCACTTCCAGGCTTCCTTTTTTTTTTTTTTTTTTTTTTTTTTTTTTTCTGTAAACCTAGGCAAAACAAATTGCTGAATGTTGACTCTGAAAAAAGAAATGGGAGAGCCTTATTATTCTGGTGTGTTACAAAAACAGTGACTCTGTTTAATAATTTTTTCATAATACATTTAAGTACATTTCATAGTATATTAAGGTGGTGTTTTTTATAGTTAGATGTCCAGTTTAAATAAGGAGTTACAGTGCACGGAGATTCACATGCATAGAGATGCAAGAACGTTTTCTCGCTATCTTAACTCAAGTAGCTGGAGTTTTTTAAGCAACTTTGTATTGTTTGGTATGTGTGCTTAGGATGGGAACTTGCAAAAAGTGTCTAAATTATTTAATTGCTCTTGAAAACTAAACTCGGATGATGTGGTTGCTCCTTTGGTGCTTGAGCAGAAAACTACAACTTCCTCTCTGCTGTGAGAAAAAGAAATCGCAGTGAAAAATCAGTGAGGATTGGTAGGAGGGTAATAAATAAAAGAATAGTAGTAGCAGCTTGGATCCAGACCCAACAGGACTTGAGTCGAGATAGGTAAAGTCCTTCCAAAAAAGTGATTTTATTTTGGTATGGATAAATTGGAAGGGTTTTGCCTGCGAAATTGCAGCCACTCTGGTGGCACAGCCATTTCACTATGCTTGTCTATAAGGTTTTCAGGACAGCATTCATTTAAGCAGATGCTGTTTGTTTATTTTTTATGAATCCCTTTGGGGTGAGTAAGTGGCTTATCAGACACTGCGTTTTTTCTTCTGTCATCTAGAAACCGCAATGAGCTCGCTGAGACCCTTGAGCTCTTGAAAGCCCAAATTGATCCTGCCCTGTTGAAAAACAACAATTCTCAGCAGGAGAATTCATCGCGTGAAAGCCCAAGCATAGAAGATGAAGACACCAAAAAGGGTGAAGAAGCATCTACACAAGGTTTTCTGCCTTCTTTTCTCAAATTTTAAATGTTGTGCTGTGGCAATGTTAGAATTTTCAACTTCATGAAAAGTTACTGTGTCAGATTAGGACTTGTTTTAAAAAAAAAAAAAGTTCCTGTTCAAAGTAAATCAGGTAAATATCAAATTCTTTGAAATTATAACTATTATTGGAGTTTTTTTAGTGCATATTCAGGCTCAAGAGTTTATAAGAAGAGCTGTGTATGAATTGTTTTCTAAGTAATTTTAATTTTGCTGTACATTTTGTATAATATTGTAAATACTGCTTATTGTATATTTTTGTGGAGCACTGAACTGTTGCCAAACTTTCCCTGTTCTAGCAACATTAAAATTTTAAAAAGAAAAAAAAAATCTGTTTGTGCAATGCCATGATTGAAATTAATCCAGTATTGGGTGTGTTGTTTATTTTTGCTTTGGAGTTTGAATCAACAAAAATACAGGTTTCTTCCTCAAATGTGTCATAATCTGCATGCTTTTTCAAGAAGACATGAGCTTAAGTTAAAACAATTTAAAATTCTAAAATATTTTAGAAGTGAAGTGGTCCTTAGCTGCCTCCACTGTTCTTATTACCAAAGAACCTTTTTTCCTTCCTTATTATCATGTCATTGCACATATTTAACAGCTTCCTTGACTTGTTGGTTTGTGCATTGGTTCTCCTAAGTATCAGTATCCATTAGCCTGAAGTATTTTGTGTTACAGGAATCTGATCTTTTTTAGGTTGTGAAAAGCTAAAAGCTTGTAAGCCCAAGTAATTCTACCCCAGTTACTACGTGGTATTATCATTTTGTTAAAATACAGGAAAAGATTTTCACAGTCAGAAACAAGATTTAGGGATTCCACTGTGTCAGTACGTGTTTCTTCAAATCTGTTTAAGTTAATTTGACGTGTGGAATTAGCCACAGCCTGTCTTGGTTCTGAGTATCAAAGAGAAAGACTTGCTATTTTATTCTCATTCTTTGCGAAAGTGTAGAACAGAAGAAATAAATAAACCATTTAGACAAAATTTGAGCTGTGGAAGCATTAAAAGACTACTGTAGAAATCGCAGTAGGTTGTGATGAACACCATGATGTTGAATTGTCTCTGTCTGAGGCATTTCTGGTATCTAACTGTGCATGTAAGTGCCAACATGACCTGCGTGGCTACTGACACTGCAGAATTAATGCCAAGTACTGATCTTGCCTTTGTCTCACTAAAAGTTGGTCAAGCCAGCTTAAATCATCTAATTGAGATCTCTGCTTCAGATAGGATTTTACTTTTATGTTGAATTTGGGAGGAGCCATTTGAAAACATTTTAATAAACGTCCCCACTGTAGCTAAGTCCCCAAATCCTACGGCACATTCGCCTGGGTCAGTACCTGCATTAGGCTGTGGACTGATGGAAAATCACTCCCCATATGTAATAAATAATGAAATTATTTACATGTGCAGTGATTTAAGTGCAGTTGGTGTATTCACGGAGCACTACTTAGAGCCTTTCAGTTGAGAAGTTTTAGTAATTCTTCCTGTTAGTCCAAGGACTGCATTCAAAGTCCTTCTAAGGTATGGTGAAAACGTGCTGGAAGACCTGATACCTGTTTGCTTTGGCCGCTTCCCAAATAGCATTAAATTAGTTCATACAACTGAACCAACACTTACATGTTTTTGACAAGTTGGATTGATTGACTCAAGTAGTCTTAAGACAACTTGTGCATCCACAGAGTCATTTTGTATATATGAAATGCTTTACGAGTTAAACTGTAGAACAACAACCGTTGATTTTCAGTATAGAGAAGTTTTGGGGATTCTGATGGTCCTTGATGTTAGAAGCTTGGCAGCAAGCAGTAGGTGATGGGAAGAAATGGTTGAAGGAAGTTCAGACAGAAGTGAGGGAAGGACAGAAGAATTTGGACACAGGAAAAATGCCTCATTCTCACCCTTACAGGCAAACGTCTTTAAAGAGGCAGCTTTTACGTTACAAGGGCTCAGAGTGGGGACCACTTCTATGAAGGGGGGGAAAAAAAAAAGCCTTGAGCCTCCAAAATGTTATTGCTTTCAGTGCAGTTGAGACGCATCTCTTGCTGCTGTACTAATTGCTGAGACTTATTTGGATACGTGCTTTGTATTTGAAAATATTACAAAATCTACAATTTTTCCCTCACCACTCGTTTATTTTCTAAAATGCTTATTTGCTTTAATGTAACTACGTTAGCTGTCACGTACTTTCCCCTCTATATTTCTAACTGCTTTGGGAAGCTCTCATCTTGGAAAAGAATGGCACGTTAGTGTGGAGGGAGAGGGGTGAGGTAGAAGGAAAAATCATCTCTTTGGCATTAGGGCATGCTTGCAATACCATCTTCCAGATGGTAGATGCTGCTGTGTTGGTATATGTAGTGCTATTATGTTTGGTTTTTTTCTAATTAGTTCTATCCCTAGCTGACTCAAAAAGTATGATAAAATAAAAAACCCTGAGGTATTAAGAGGCTGCAGTAATGATAAATAATAGGCTTAAGTACATAGTAACAAAATAAAAGCATGGTTTCTTCTGAATGCTGGAACTGTACTTGAAGCCTTAATGATCTAAAAAATGACTTAGCAAAGTAGGCATAACCTAATTCTTTAAGGTCTGCAGGTTTTTCCTGGCATATGCTGCTGCTCCCTGTGCTTGTTTAGAAATGGCAGATGAAGTGAATGCAGAGTATTGTCTGTTACTTGTGTTTTGATAATACACAGGGGATGTAATCGTCTGGAGAATCTAGGTGAATTTTGCCGTAAGCTGTCATGTTGAATGTCTTCTCTTTTCTCTGAACTGTTGAAATACCATAGTTAAATATTTCTTGAAATAAAAATGTGTACAAACAGGGGTCCGATTTCTATGTGGATTTTTGCTTGAAGACCATGGAATCTTACACCCTGTTCTGGTTTGTGAAATAATTCCGAAACTTAAGTGAGAGTTCAAGTTGATGCTGCTTGGGGTTTATGTATCCTCTGAAAGTATTGCGGTACTACTGGAGAAGGGGCTGAGATATCCGTAAAGAGAAGGATAAGTCTAGAATTCTGCTGATAGCTCCTGAAGTTTAGGTTTTTCTTAGAATATAATTAAACTGAACTGTGATTCTATGGCTAAAAATTGGCAACCCACTTGTTTAATGACAGTATTAGACAAGCAGATTCCTATTAATTCCATGAGAGAAGATTTATTTGCAGGGGACTTTGGGTTGTTGGGTTTTTCAGCTAGGCCTTTGTTTCGATGGATGCTCTATGTAATCCTGTAGGTCCCCTGGTTGTTTCATAGTTGTTTTTTTCTGTCAACAGAAAATCAATTAAAAATCAAAGAAGGAAAAGAGGAGGTGGAGGAACAGTCAAAGGAATTGGAAAGCCTTCCTCTTCCTGTGGTCAAAGATGATGAAAATACGCTGAAAATGGAGAAAGTGGAAGAAAAAGAAATTATAAAATTGCCAGTAATAGTAAAATTAGAGAAACCTTCAGAATACAATGACGAAAAGCAAACTGTCAAAGAAGAAAGTGACTCCTTTAAAGAAAATGTCAAGCCTGTTAAAGTGGATGTGAAGGAAAACAAAATAGAACCAAAAGACTTAAAAGAAGTAAAAACTTGTACGGACAAAATAGCAGCTCATGAGCCAGAGAGGTTAGAATTTTGTGTTAATGTCAAAACTCCCCAAGAAATTGTGGAGAAATCTGTGGAAGAAAGTGAGAAACTTAAAAATGACCAGCAGGCAAAAATACCGCTTAAAAAGCGAGAGATCAAGCTGACGGATGACTATGACAGCCCGATAAAGGGGCCCCTGTGTAAATGTGTTACTCCAACAAAGGAGGTCTTGAAGGAAGAAGGGAAACCAGAAGAAGAAGCTTTTAAGAGAGTCCCTACAATTACTGCTTTGTGTCCTGATGGGAAAGTGCTAGTAAATGGAGAGGTTAGCTGTGAAAAAATAAGCCCAGGTGTCATACAAAATAACAAGTCGGAACACACTGCTAGTGCAAAGGAAGACGGCAGCTCATTAAAAGAGAGAAATGGAAAAAGTGGGGAAAAGGTACCGGACTCCCTAAAGGTATCAGACTCTGTTAGTAAAGTTATAAAAACGTGCGAGGTTGAGAAAAATGCAGAAACTGTGGTGAAGGAGATAGGGGCTGTGGTCTCTGAGGTTTCTAATCAGAAAGTGCCTTTAAAGGAGGAATCTAGTCCTGTGGAAAAAGAGTCCCTTGACAGCACAACTACTGAAAAGGTAGTGGAAGAGTCTTCGAACTCTGAAGACTGTGCCAAAACAACTGAAGAGAAACCAGCCATGAAAATCAAAAAGGACAGACTGCCGCCACCCAAAGAATGTTTAGAGAAGCTAGAGAAGTCCACAGACGCATCTGCTCCTGCAGAATTGTCCAAGCTTACGCCGTCTGATGAAGAGGCTTTGAAAAGTAAAGGTGAGTCTGAGGAGAAACCTGACTCTCCAAAAGCTGCTGAGATACCCCCTGCATCTACATCTCCCATTACTTTAGAGAAGCCTGTTTTGGAAAAGGAGGGCTCTGACAGTAAAACGGCTCTACCTGAGGAGAGTAAAGAAGAAGAAAAATCCAGCCCTGAAAAACAAGAGGAAGAGCCAGAAACTGCCAAGCCAGAGCCAGAAACTGCCAAGCCAGAGCCAGAAACTGCCAAGCCAGAACCAGATAAGTTGGATGATGCCCATGCTTCTAATCTAGAGGACTCCTCGGAGAGTAAAAAGGAATCTCCACTACCTAAAAGCAAATTTAAATATAAGCTAGTTTCTGAGGAAGACAGCTGTGCAACAGATAATAAAGAAATAACTTCTGAAAGACAGAAAGAAGGAATTAAATTAACAATCAGGATTTCCAGTCGGAAGAGAAAGACAGAAACACCGCCAGAAGAGGTCAGCATTGGCCGCACATTAAGGCGATCTCCAAGAATATCTAAGCCTACTCCAAAAGTCGTGGAAACTCGGGATCAGAAACCTGACAAAAAACGACCTGAAGAGGAAGAGGAGAAACCTGCAGCAGCACAAAAACCGGAACGAAAAGATGATGCAAAAAAACAAGAGAAGGAGTCAAATTCGAAGGTTAACAAGGTAATAACAGTTTTATTACCCGGGAATAAAGAATACCCACAGTCTTATCTATAAGGAGAATATACGCTTACATAGGAATATTGAGGATTTTGTTCCTTTGGTCAGCTTTTGCAAGGAACTGGCTTTGCGATCCAATTAGCGGACTCGACAAATCTAAACACACCCCCTAAGAGAGTGTTGACTTACCGGTTTATAAAATCTTGTCATTTAACCTAGTAGACCAAGTCAACCAGAGTGAATTCTTCTAAGAATTGAAATGATCAGACCTGAGTCAGCCTGGCTGAGTGGCTGAGCGGAGACTTCTAGCTCTCGTGGATTTACTAGATGGATACTTGGTGTCGGGTTGGTCAGGATGATCGTAAGCCAAAAAGGAACCAACAAATGGTGAAGAATAAAAATATTATGACTTCTGTTTCTAGGTGAAGCTGAAGTTATTGTTGTGGTGAGTTCATGATATAATTTAGCTTTTCTCATACGTGGGATATACATTTTACTTTGGGTGGAGGTATCTTTTTTTTTTGTGATTAACTTTTGCTTATGCAGCATAGATCTTAAAAAATATGTCAGGTAAATATAACACAAAGTCAAGTGTACATCTGTATAGTGTGCTTCTAAATCTGCAGTTATAAACACCTTTTATAAATTTTTCTTCCATTTTTTTCTGGCTCTGGAGTACAAAGAGAAACAAGGAATAAAGAGTCTGTATTTTTAAGTGTACTCTCTTTATATCAACTTGCAATCCCATTAATTTTTCCACTGCTATGCATTTCCATACTGATTTTTGTAGTTCTACTGAGCCATTCGCTTACCTAGCAAGTTTTCTTTCACATACTGCTGTGTTGGATAACCTTCATAAAACGAACAGTTGTTTTTATAATGCATGATAGCATTTATACTGAAAAAATCTGCCATATATATAAAAAAACAAAACCAATTTTCCCTTTAAAAATCAATTTTAAAATTTTCATTAAAAAAAATCAAAATCTTAGTGATTGTCAGTCCTACAGTAGTTTTAATTTTGAAGTACTGTTGCTATAGGAGTTTTAACTTGATCTCTTTTTTGAAAGATACAGAGATCTCAAAATACTTCCTTTTCTAATGAGATTTTAAAATAAAAATGGCAGAGGAAGAAGTTTGAAACTAGTAAGTGTCTGTCATTTTATCAAGATGAAAAATACCCGAATCTTTAATAGGATATTTGCTATTTGTTTAAAAAAGGGTCTTTAAAAAATAGGTTTGAAATGCTGATGACATACGATGAAGCCTAAACTTAAGTAATACTGTCATGGATTTAAAGTACATTTGCTACTAAAGCTTAGTGAACAGTAAAATCAGTAAAGAGCTGGAAATTAATGTTAAGGACCTGAAACAAAATTTTACCAGTATAGCAAATACTGCTTTGGTACAAGTCCGTCCCGCAGGATAAATAGAATATTTTGTACACTTAATTTATTCAGTGCGTTCAGGTCAGTGAGTAATTTAGTCAAAATTGAAAAAATGTTTCGAACTGGAAAAGCTAGAAAGGTTGTTTTCCTTTTTCAGTGTCTGGTGGGGGGAAAGAGTTGTGAGAAAATTACATCAGTGAGAAACAAATCAGTTAATGGGAAGAAAAGTTTTTTCTGTTTGGTCTGTTGCTTTCAGTGTAAAATATCCCAGTTGCAGAAAGTAGCTTTAACCCATACAAAATGATATTCTGAATTTTAATTGAATTCTGGTTTTTCATCCAAAAATATTTGAAACAAAGCATAGTAAAGCGTAACACATCTAGAGAATGAGAGAGGTAATTTTCCACTGTTTAAAATAAAGAGGTGGAAAGTCCAAGGACATGCATGGTAAGACTAAGGTAGGTGTGGTACTGAATCAGTTTTCCCTTAAGAAAAATAATGGAAAAGTATAAATGTGGAAGAGGACCTTGATTTAAGTTGTGTGTGTAAAAGGTGCAGTGACTTTATTTCAGGGAAGTATGCCCATCTTGGAGGAAAGCACCAGAAACACTTCAGTTAATACACCGGTTAGAGTGCAAACGTGTTTCCTAAGGTGAAATAAAAGGCATAAACTGTGCATGGGGGGGAAGAAAAGATTCTCTTTGGATTGAGGAAAAGCTATCATCAAAAAGTCAGAAAGTTTAAACGTGGCATTTACCGTGTTCACAAGCAAGCGTACCTTGTCAAAACAGAAAAAAAGGGGCTGAGTGACAAATTTGTCTTCCTACTTTTAAATCTTATTCTGCGGGTAGGTGTGAGTTTTCCTCCCTTTATTATCCTGTTGCATTTTAAGGCTCTGTGAAAGACGATCTGTTCCTTGAAATGCTCTGTTGTAAATCTACTCCAACTGTTCTGACTAAAGTAATCGCTTCACTGTAGAGACAAATATTTTTTAAGATCTGGGAAGAAACGCTGTAAGCTTCCTTTTGTGTTTTCTTTTTGAAATGGTATGTCTCATAGAGAAGCAAAGTTCGGTGGACGGGTACGCGAACACGTGGCAGGTGGAAATACTCAAGCAATGAAGAAAGTGAGGACTCGGAGAGTGAAAAAAACTCCGATGAGGAGGAGGAAGAGGAAGAAGAAGAGGAAGAAGAAGCTGCGCCTGCTGACGATGATGAGCCGTGCAAAAAGTGTGGCCTTCCCAATCACCCTGAGCTGGTAGGTTTTTGGGGAAAGCTCCTGTTGGCTGTTGTCAGATTTGGTGGATGGGCTTTGGTGGTATCTGACGGCACATCATCCTTCAAGTTGGCCGTATGTAGGAGTAGATGAGTTTACCTTCAACAAAGAGGGAACTAAGTTGTTTCTTCTGTTTACCACCTCTGAAATGTCTTCTTTTATGAGGTATAACACAATTTAGCCCACTGAGAATTAATCTGGGTGAGGCTTTGAGGTTGTGCCTGCAATCTCAATGAATACAGAGGAGACAACATCAAAAAACCCATCAAAAAACAGCCGTGTGTGCACTCCAGTGTCTTGTGGCATGGTCACAGCTAGACAGTCATCCCCATTGGATACAGCTGCCTACCACCTCGAGGACTGGATATAGCAAAGTGCCATGCAGAAAGAGCACAGTCAGCTTTCACTGTTTCTGACGTTTATGGTTGTGGTTCATCAGCAGTAGGTATCACCATGAATTCTTCTGTTTATTGGGGAAATTATAACTTGCAGTCCTGCTGTGAGCCCACAAAATAAGCACGCTTATACCATGACAGGTATTCTAGCATAGTTGAGACAAAGTTAGAAATTTAGGGTGTTGGAGATAAATATTCCAATAGGTACTTGTGTAGCTTATGCCAGCTTTTTTCCTCAGTTTTAATGGAAAGGGGCATCTCGAGCTTTACCCAGCTAAGTATGGACTCTAACCGTTGCCTGGTTCCGTATGCTTCTAAGAGTCTGCAAGCCTTTCTCTCTACCGTCCTGGATGTAAAATCATCCTGACTGAGGAAATGGACAGGTTTCCTTCATGTAGACGTGAGCGTACAGGGAAAACTCTTGACACCACATCGTGTCCAGATGCAGTTTTCCACTTAGTCTGGGATCTGGAAAGCATTACCAGGTTCCACACTACGGACACACAGTCTGCGTAGTCCAGTAGTGCTAAGTGCCTGAGAACACACAGGCCATCTGGTGTTAAAATAGAAAACTGTGATGTATAAACTTCCCCATAAAAAACAACCCTGGTCCTGGAAACATCTAGTGATAAGTGATACAGGATTTTTTTGGTTTTGGCACAGTCCAGAGTATTTATCAAACGCTTCTGTGTTGGCTGGTGAAATAGTTCTGGAGCTTGTTACATGTTGTGAGTGCCAGAAGATACTCATGATTCGTTTTGCTTCCACAGATTTTGTTGTGCGACTCTTGTGACAGTGGATACCACACAGCCTGCCTTCGCCCTCCTTTGATGATAATCCCTGACGGAGAGTGGTTCTGCCCACCTTGCCAGCATGTATGGTTCCTGTTTGGCTTCACTGGTCTCCTTTTCAGCTTTACTTGCAGTTGTGGAGATTTGTTGAGAGTTTAACAAGTTCTTTTAGCATTTTCCTGTTAAAAAATAGACCGTGATGGATTGTAGGGATGCTGATCTTCCCTCTTGCCCGTTAGTAAAACTGAGTGTTGGGAGGTGGTTTTCATTTTCCCTTTCTTTTTTTCTGCTGGTGATGAATGGCTGGCACGCACATGGGAGTCTCCAACCACACTGGTCTTCTCCCATCTTTGGTTAAATTCTCTCAAGACTAACATAGTGTAGAAAATATAATATCTTAATTTTTCTCAAAAGAAACATCACCTTCTCATCCCGGAGGGGAAGCAGTAGGCAGCAAGGGATGGATCAGTGGCCAAAGAAAGTGGCTGTTTGGACCAGACGGTCCTGCTTCAGAGACATTTGCTCAGAAGCTGGTGGGAGAAAGCTGCTATTTCTAATGAGTCTCATGGGATAGTTGGCCTCTACCGGGAAAGCCAGCGTTGTCCTTGTCAAGTAGTAAACAAGTATGAACACTTTTTTGAAGGTTAGAAGTTCGTTCTGCCAGGAAAAAAAAAAAACAACAACCCATAGTGCATGTGTCCAGTTTCATTTAATGTACATCTAAGATGGGGAAGACTTGCAGGGATGGTGCTTGGGAGGATAAGCCAGAGAGTGTGAGGCTGCTGTTCTCATTAAATCAATGGGGAACCAGTAACGCACGTTTTCAGAATAATCTGCCTGATCCCACCCCCTTTCCTTGCTTTTAGAAAAATTCTTTGCCGAAAGGGCATGATATGGCTGTGCTGAGCGTTGATTTTCACTTGTCTTCTGAGGAGCATTTTTAAGTAGTGATGAACTTGAGTGTTTAAGAATGTTTTCTTTACGCGATTTGGGATTGCAGCTTGTAGTTAGAGCGCCTCCTTGCTCTGTTGCTGTTTATTAATTTTTAATATGCAAAGTGACAGAGTTATAAAAGTGTGATCATCATCCTTGGCAATAGTATGATGAGGGCATTAACATGGTATAAGGCACAATTTGTCCATAAAAAGTCATTTTTACATACGGCTCCTTGAGTATTAAGTGGTGATCTAAGATATGGAACATTTGGTAAGAAAATCATCCTGAAGTGTATCCCTGCTTTTTACTGCAGCGCCCACAGACTTGTGTGTTCTCCAGAGATTAAGATGAGGGACAAACGGGTATCGCTGTGTGTGTATGCACTCAGCTTTCTGTATGTATGTTACCTATGTCTGAAATCCTCGGGGTTCTCTGAGGCCAAGCTGCAAATACCAACAAAAATGTGGTACTGATTTAGAAGTGTGTTTATTCTGAATATCTTTAGTCATAGAATCATTTGGTTGGAAAAGACCTTTAAGATTGTTGAGACCAACTGTACCTGTCCACCACTAAACCCTGGCCCTAAGCACTTTGGCTGCCCGGCTGTTAAATCCCTCCAGGGATGGGGACTCGACCCCTTCCCTGGGCAGCCCCTTCCAGCCCCTGACAGCCCTTTGGGGAAGGAATTGTTCCCCATGCCCAACCTCACCCTGCCCTGGCACAACTTGAGGCCGTTTCCCCTCGTCCCATCGCCCCTTCCCTGGGAGCAGAGCCCGAACCCCCCCCGCTCCCCCCTCCTCTCAGGCAGTTGTAGGGAGCGATGAGGGCTCCCCTCAGCCTCCTCTGCTCCAGGCTGAACCCCCCCAGCTCCCCCAGCTGCTCCCCAGCAGCCTGGGGCTCCAGACCCCTCCCCAGCTCCGCTGCCCTTCTCTGGACACGCTCCAGCCCCTCCAGGTCCTTCGGGGAGGGAGAGGCCCAACCCTGACCCCAGCATTCGAGGGGCGACCCCCCCAGTGCCCAGCACAGGGGCACGGTCCCTGCCCTGCTCCTGCTGGCCACACCACTCCTGATACAAGCCAGGATGCCGCTGGCCCTCTTGGCAATACTTGCTTTAGGCACATTGCTTCCTACAGTAAATGCCAGGTGCTGGGAGGATGTGCGTCTGTAGCAGTTCATGGTGAAGCACGCCTATTTTGGGAAGCCGGTCCGTGTTGTAAAGCCTTGTTCATCGAAGAGGAGCCTCCAGTGTAGCAAGGAACTTGCCCCTCTTCCAGACAAATATAGAAATAGTGAATGAAGTGTCTGAACATTAATGCAACATGGAAGTAGTTGGTTATTAAAGAAACTAACACTGTGTTTCATTCCTCTAGAAATTACTCTGTGAGAAATTAGAAGAACAATTACAAGATCTGGATGTCGTCTTAAAAAAGAAGGAGCGTGCAGAGCGCAGGTACTGTTGTTTGGCTGTGTTTACAGCAAGCTGCTATGCAGAGGGGTGGTAATAACTGAACAAGCCTTAAAATAACTGGACAAGCCTTAAAATAACTGGGGACTGGGGAGGAAAGTAGCAATGAGACTGGGAATTGGTATGACCGGTTTTGACTTCCTCCTGATTATTGGTAGTGCAGTGCTGGGAGAGCTTGCAAGAAGGGAGAAGTAGTCCAATAATTGGAAAAGATAAGCAAATACATTTGTATTAAATTTGGGTCAGGGTGCCTGAACACAAATTTGGCTTTCCTATACCAGTAGTTAGATGGTTTTCAGCGCTGGTTCAGCCGCACGTTAACAATACTGCCAGCTGTGTGTAGAGTTCCTGCTGTATGCAAGGTGAAATCCTGACTTTGTTACAAAGGTCGTCCAGATTAATATGTTTTTTCAGTCTTGTTGCTTTAGAGTCTGTTAAACTTTGCCGAATTTATGAGATTATGCAACTGCTGTAGCGCAGTGGGTCAGCTGAATTATAACTTTGAATGAAATTTTGTGTCCCTCGCTGACATTACCAAAGGCTAAATGCAAACCAGTCTACTGCATTTATGAACCACGTCCTCAGTATTTGGAACATCCCATCTGCAGTTTTCAGACCTGAAAATGAGGGACGTGAAACACGGTCTGCGTAATTTACACCTTTTAGGACATGTACTGAGTACTTTGCAAAATTTAATAACATCCGCATGTGTTATTAAACAAAACTTTGCAGGAATTGTATCTTAAAAGGCAAAGTTCACCAGAAGGTGAGACCCTTCTAAAGAAAGTAATTGAGCAGGCTTATATTTTTGTAGCAGGTACTGTAATAACACATGGGATGTAGCGGTTCGGTGCTGGGAAGAGCGGAGCGCAGTCCGCGTCTCTTTTCAGCTTCCTTCAAATCTCCCATGTGTTATGATACAACAGAGATAGCGACAGATCAGGTACCAACTTGTTCCTAACATTGCTACTTCTGCTCAGAGTGGGTCGAGATCACACTGTGGTAAAATTATCCGTGGCTTGCCAGTTCTAGTGAATTTGTAGCTTTGGGAAGGAAAGTATTAGCTATTTTTATGAGTGAGCTCAGCTTACACACAGCCTCCATCTGTGCGGGAGTATGGGACACAAAGGAACTGTGTCTGCTGCTCTGCTTTATGGTGGGAAGACTCATTACTAGTGAACAATATTTTTGGACCTACTTTGGTAAATATTCTGCTGGCAAACATGACATGGAATGCAAGCCTTTTCCAGTCTGCCTTGCTTTCTTGAAATCACTAGCGTTGCATAAAACCATGATCTTTTAATGGTTACAGGAGGGCGTAGAGTTGATATTGTAGCGCTTTTCAGTGGCTGAAACAGATGTTTAGCAACCGTTTTGCAATCTGATCCTCGTGCCAAATGAGCCTGATGTTTTCTGTTGTATATCATAAGACTGATTTATTTTTTTTAAAGCATCTTTTTAAGAGAAATGAGCTTGGGTTACAAAAATATTCCATGATACAATAGTTGAATATTTAAGTCTTTCAACTTAATGGTGCTATATATTAGCAAATTGTAAGGTAAAAAAGGCTGAACAATTATAATGCTAGAAGAAATTGTAGTCCTTCTTACAGCTCAGTGTGAAAGTTAAAGCAGGTTGGTTGGTTGGGGCACAGAAATATTTTTATGTAGCGATTCTGTAAAATCACAGTACATGTTGTCTGTGGCAAAGAGAAGAAAACCAACTGCTCATCATGGGCACACACACTTCGTAGGTTCTTTGAACCAGTGTCGTTATCGTGCTTTTTTGAACTAGTGATGCTGTTGTGCTCTTTCAATTATTCCCTTCCTTTCAAGAATCTGACTGAAATTGATTCAGCTGCTCAGCTGTATTCTTACACATCCCCCAAGTGTTATGTCGCTATTTTTTTTAATGAAAACTTTAGGTTTCACGTTGACTTACGAATGCATAGATCAAAGTCATACCTTTATTTTATTTTTCCTCTTCATGACTTGAGTATGCTACTGCAACAACCTGGCTGAATTTCAGGTTTCTCACGTACACATGAACTTCTATAATCATGTCCTACCACCAGCTGAATTTTTCTCATCTCTCCTGTCTCTTGATGTCTTGCATCACAAGAAATAAGAAGTGGAGGAATCGAAGATGTTTGCTGAATACTAAAATGTTTACGTTTCTAGTTCCTTTCTCCTTTTAGGAGCGGTATTCCTTGCCTTAACATGCTATTTTCATTCATTTTCAAGAGCATAGTGATTTTGCATGGTGTATGACAAAATTCTTCCTCATCCGACCAATCTTGTGGTGCTTGGATGGATGAAGATTTGTTTTGATCTATCAATTTGGAGAACTGACATTGAGAGACAAAACCAATTACTTTTACACGCAGCCAGAAATTTCAGTTTAGATATGATGACACAGAGTTGTCAAAGTTCATGGTCTTTTGGGCTGTTTTACACAACCTAAAATCCATTTTTACTCTTTGGCAGTATTGCTTCTGGAACCGTGCTTCTTCATGTCATTTAAGAAAAAAATACTGTGCTAGATTCTTTCAGTAAAGAGCTCTCCAGGAGGTTATTTGTATAAAAATGTACAGTGCAGAAGGCTAGTCAGAAGACTTCTAAACTTTACTTAGATTCTTTATAAATTAATGAAAATATTGGAAATGAATTGGAAATGAAATGTTTACACGTAGGTGCCTCTTTGCAAAAAATAATGCACATATGAAGTAAACATATTTAAAATCTATACAGATCTCAGGTGTTTGTGTAGGGGTGACTTCACCTGTGTACGACGCATCCTGTTGCGACTCAAGTGCAATGTGCTATGTGTTCATGCAACCGCTCGCTGTGACTTCAGAAGTCTGATTCTGGTTGATTGAGACTCTCTAGCTCAGAAACCCAGAAGAGGTTAGCACTGGTTCTTGCATGATTTCATTTCAACTGTAGTGATGCTTCACTGGAGCATGGAAGTTGGAGGTTGGCTGGCAAAAACCTAGCTTGTACCTTGTCCCCACGCAGGATTGTTCTTTGGCGTGTATGGTCTAAAATATCGTTATTCAAAATAATTTTAAAATCTGTAGAGATATGGCTTGCTTAATGAATGCCACCAACTTTCTGTGATATCTTCATTTCATAGAATCATAGAATCCTAGGTTGGAAGGGACCTCAAGGATCATCTGGGCCAACCTTTCTAGACAAGGGTACAGCCTAGACAAGGTGGCCCAGCACCCTGTCCCGCTGAGTCTTAAAAGTGTCCAGTGTGGCGGAGTCAACCACTCCCCTGGGGAGATTATTCCAATGGTTGACTGTTCCCATGGGGAAAAATTTCCCTCATGTCCAACTGGAATCTCCCCAAGAGCAACTTGTGTCCATTCCCCCTTTTCCTCTCCGTGGGACTCCTTGTGAAAAGGGTGTCTCCATCTTCCTTGTAGCCACCCCTTAGGTACTGGTACGTGGTGATGAGATCCCCTCTGAGCCTCCTTTGCTCAAGGCTGAATAAACCCAGCTCTCTCAGCCCATCCTCATATGGCTGAGAGAGGCTTCCCAGGCCTTGGATCATCTTGGTGGCCCTTCTCTGGACCCCCTCCAGCCTGTCCACAGCTTTTTTGTATATTTAAATTATCCCTTGTTTTCCTAGAAAAAGGGTAGTAGGGATCCTACGGCGATGGCAGTTTGGTTACCCACCCAGTCTGCTGCAGTGCCTGGCTATTCTTCCTGACAGACTGCTTTTTTGGAAGCTCGATTCAGTACCCTGAAGGTCAGCACCCAGTGCTGTTTGCGAGGTGCTTGGATACCCAAGACAGCTCTAGTTGGGACTGACAGATAAATCAAGACCTGTGGGAGAGTTGTGTCCTTGAAGAACCTCACGCAGAGGCCAGGAGCCAGAGTTGTGCCCGGGGTGATTGAGATGATACAGGATGCTAGTGTTGAGGCAAGCTAAGTCTAAACTGAATTTTATAGAATCATAGAATCATAGAATCATAGAATGTTCCGGGTTGGAAGGGACCACTAGAGGTCATCGAGTCCAACCCACCTGCAGTCAGTAGGGACACTGCTGACTAGATCAGGCTGCTCAGAGCCCCATCCAACCTGGCCTTGAATGTTTCCAGGGATGGGGCATCCACTACCTCTCTGGGCAACCTGTTCCAGTGTTTTACCATCCTCATTGTAAAGAATTTTTTCCTTATATCTAGCCTAAACCTACCCTGATTTAGTTTAAAACCATTACCCCTTGTCCTAACACAGCTGGCCCTACTAAAAAGATTTTCCCCATCTTTCCTGTAGGCCCCCTTTAGGTATTGAAAGGCCGCAATCAGGTCTCCCCGCAGCCTTCTTTTCTCTAGACTGAACAAGCCCAAATGATTTAATCCTGTAACGTACTGTGGACAAGGAGGATAGCCTGCCTCTCCTTACAAGAGTCTTTCCTGTATTTGAGTACTATTCTCTCTCCCATCTTCCATCTAATGTTCTCTAGACTAGTTCATCCTATTTTTTCAGCCTGTCTCAACAGGGCATGTCTGCTGCCCTGCGGTAACGCCTACTGGCTACTCTGAACTCTGCAGCTGGATCACATATTTCTCCAAGTATGTGTGGTGCCTGGGTGGCCCCAGGTGCTCCAGCCAGGTGTGAATGGGCTGACTACCCTGGCAGGCTTCCTTGGGTCTCCTGTAGGCTGTTCTCCCATTCACGCGTCCGTCTGTCATCAGAAGTTGTTTCCGCAGCAGCTTGACTCTGTTGATCTGTGTTCAGGCTGTGCTCCTCTGGCAGAGAATTGCTATGTAGGCAGTTATTTGTTCCCTGGTGTTCCTAGAGTTGATTGTTCCTGCCCAGGTCAAAAATCTGGCACTTGTCCATTTTGGGTTGCATCCCGTCTTTATATAATTTTTCAAGTTCAGTGTGATTTTGAATTCTCATTTTATCTCTCAGCACCTCCAAGGTTGGTGGTAGGTACAGATCCGACAGTATAATCTTGATCACAACATTATTATTTTTCAGTTGTTTTTAATTGCTTTTACACCCCAACCCAATAATTTCTGTGGTGCCTACAATCTTCAAGTGCTGTTGTTTGTCAGAACTCTTTGAAAATCTCTTACATTATGCATGCAGGAAAATGTAATCATAGGAGATTTAGCACATAATTCCAACTAAACCCACTTGTTTTCAGCTGGAACATCCTCTTGGGATGCTTTTGCCTAGCAATAGTAAGAGCTTCAAACGGTGCTAATTACAGCGTTGTTTTAGATATCTCCAGTCTTTCTGTAAGCTTATTTTCATTTTTTCTCTCCTAAAGAAAAGAGCGATTGGTGTATGTGGGTATCAGTATTGAGAACATCATTCCACCTCAGGTAAGTTACTGTGTCGGTGTTGTATTCTTGTTTTATTTTCCAAACTTCGCAGGGCAGAAGTGGTGTGTTAGAAGTGCTAGTAGCATCTTGGATAGAAAGATCAATCTATGTGCAGCTCAGAAATAATTCTAGACCCTTCGTTTTAGACTGAGATTGAATTTAGCAGAGAAACCAAGGGAGCTTCATCGTGTTTATTAGAGCCAACTGGTGCCACACAGTCTCCTCTGTCAGTGAAGGATCATGGAATTACCTCCCTACCCATTACAGTTGGGTTTTGAGTAGAGTGCACTACCATTCTGTAGGTTATAAAGGTGGGATTCAGTTTATTTAACTCCGGTGTCTGCTGTATAGTTACCTAGGTCTGAGCTAATCGTCATAAGCTTTCCTTTGGAACTGATGGAAACAAATGTTTCTGGCTTGTGATTCAGAGGGAGTACGTAGTATCTATTAGAAGCATAACACTTGCCTCCAGCAAATGTATATTGAAGTCACATGTGGTTAAAAACTATCAACATTTAGTGGTTTATTAACAGATGCTTTTATATGGTTTCCCTTTACAGAAGAGCAAAAATGTTTTTATTCGTGTGGAGAACAACCTCTTCTCGCTTCTTAAAATACATTTTAAAGTGATTCTCTTGGAGTCTTAGCCAGATGCCTTCGTCTGAAATGATAAATCTGTTCCACACGTGACAGTTTAAAATGGAAATTTTGTTGGTTTTAAACATAAGACTTTCCACTCCAGCTGACTGCAATAAAGCCAACTTTCTCCCCCTGTCTCTGGATAACAGAAAAATGATAACAGATTTTCAAACTTGCAAAAGAGTCTGTGGCTGGGAGCAAATATTTGAAAAATTCAGCCTGGGGGCAGATTATTTTTTATTTTTTAAATTAATAACATGGAAACAATAGCATAAATTGAACCTGCATGGAACTTTATTGAAACTGCACCATGTAAAGGTGTCCCTGTGCCAGCAACAGTTTGTTCAGCTGCTGCATTTACTCATCCTGGGAGCATCACCTGAGGTGCGATCTCAGAGCTGTAGTACCCGCACAGTGACACAACAGCCTGAACCCCTAAACTCTGGGTGTGTGAGATTGTGTAGCCAGGGAGGGCAATACGGGCAAGTGCTCACGTCAACTCTGCTGTCATTATATTAGAAGCCAAAATGTGTCGTGTTGGGCGTACGAGCTTTCTAGATCGTATGAGTATCTGTATCGTATGGGTTCAGTCATGATGAGTGTGGAGGAAGGGGGAAGATAAAGCTTTCCGACATTTCTGTCTTACATGAACAGGAGCCAGAAATACCTGAAGGTCAGGAAGAAAAGAAGAAAGATTCCAAAAAGCCAAAATCAAAGCTGCTTGAAAGGAGGTCTACCAGAACCCGGAAGTGCATAAGCTACAGGTCAGCAGCTTGTTTAAATAATTTGTAGAACACAGAGAAGTCATACTGTCATTTTCTTTCTCGAGCAACCCACCACCTCTCATGCACACTTTTACATTCAAAAGAGAGGCCCAGCTGAAGAGTCTTTGTTCTTTCCTCTGAATACTGGTTATGCCTGATGGTTGTACAAGTGGATGAGGTGGTATAGCGAAGGGATGGTGCATAAATAAATAAAAATGTGTATGGTCCTTCGTTCAGGAATGCTAGAGAGGGTTTTGGTGTTGCTGCAGTTTCTGGAGTAAGTAAAAGCACTAAAAGAGGTGCAAAAGAATTGCACCTCTCCTTTCTGTTGAAAGGGTCTAAAGGCTCTAAATTACTCTCTCTCTTCCCCACACCCCCTTACGGCTTCTTTACATGGAAGGGGCATGAAACTTAAAATGCAATTATGAGACAGTACGTCTAAAAATGATTTGTAACTCTTTAGAGAAATGGCGATAAAAATCTAATTAGTAAATGAACAGTCCCAAATATTTAGACTCTCTGCATTCTGAAAGTGGAACAGGTCACTAAAGTTTCCAAAATTCAGCATGATCTTAATATTATCTTTTGATCTCAGTGTATTACCAAGGTGTTTTATAAACTATTTTCTAAATAATCTCTTGAGGAGCTCCATATCCTCTTCAGTCCACCAGGCAAGTAGACTGCCTTTTGGGATTAGAGAAGAACATGGTGGCCTGAGAGCTTGTGGGCTTTTGTCCCAGCTGCATTAGGACTATTAGAAAAAAATATTACTTTTCCTGTGCTTGCTCTATGTAGACCTTTATCATAAAAAATTAGAACGCTACAACCTTCAAAGCGTTCCAACAAGAGCCGTGATTAAACTGAATCAGCCTGATTTTGCTCTTGAGGAGAGGCATGGCGTTTGGTTGGCCATTCAGAAAACTCAGTCTGACCTTGCTTAGCTGTTGATTTTCGGTAACTTCTTAAATTAACAGCAGAAGCCACAGTAACGAAAATGCCGTTGCTGCTTTGGGAAATGAAGTGTTTCTGTATGGAATATTATGCCGCAGGCAGGATTTATAGATTTGCTATTATGTTCGCGACAGGTCAGGCAGCATCTAACCAGGAGGAAAAAAAATCTTGCCCGTAGGGCATCTGGCATGACTTCAGCAGGACACATGTTGTGCAAAGACAATAATTTTTATTGGAAATAACGTTTTGTATAATGTTGCTTTGGAAAAATCAATCTTCCGATACAAAATGACACAGTCTTTCTTACAGACTGCGGCATACACACAACTTCGAGCTGGTGAAAATATGACATGTGTCAGCGTGTCACTTCAAATTTTTATGTCCGTGGTGAAGTCCTGCTGGCGTCAGTGAGAATTGTGCATGCTTTCCTTCAGCGGGGGGAAAATAAATGCTAAATGTCTTATTCCGCTTACCGACAAATCTGTATTGTGTAGCATTCTGGTTCTGTAAAGATACGTAATGCCTTTGTATCGCCCGAGTCGCCTGTGCAGTCCTCTCGTGAGGAGGTTAGCAGAAATCTGCGTCACAAATAAAGCAGCAGCAGCAGAAATTATGTTCCATTACACCTAGCGGGCGAGGAGCTGTCAGCTCGTGTTTGAGCGCAGGTTGTTTGTTAGCGGGGATTTGAAAGTGTTAAGTGATTTCTCACATTTTAAAGAGGTGGGGTGTTTTTTTTTTTTTAGTGGCATGGAGGGAAAATAGAGTTTGAGTAATGTGGAACTAATCTTGTTGATGGAATAATTTCAGAGTCACTTTCTTGCTGTGTAAAGCTGCCTTGAACATGACGTGCGGTTGTTCTTGGGGAATATAAAGAGACCAGAAATCCATCACTGTATTTTTAAAGGAAAAAGTGTTTTATGCTTACTGTTGGAATACAGAGTAATATTAGTTCTATTCTTTCCTCCTTCTGCTGGAGGTTACTTTGGAGGACCAAGATAAATATAACTGTAATCTTTATTTCGTGACTGAGAAACCAAATTGTTAATGAAAGCATTGTCCAACTGTTAGTTGTTTGTATCTAAAAAAAAATAGCAAAAAAATTGATATCTTAAAAATGAGAAGAAGAAAAAAACTTGCCTCTAAAGAACACGTCTTTCCTGTATAGTTAATACAATTTGTAATTTTGCATGTTATATCTCAAGGCATCTGTTTGGTGATACAGGTAACAATCCTTTTTTACGGGATTGGAATTCGTAACCGAAGTTGTCTGTGTAAAAGGGCCGGATCCTTTTTCCTCCGTTTGCTGTTCCCTTTAATTGAGCTACTCAGTGTGCAGAGATGTATGCAGTTTTGTAAAAGCTGCTGCAGGACAAACATACTCAAATATTTAGTTATGTAACGTTATATTATAGCTTATTTGTACAGAATTACACAGGCCAGAGTACAGTTTGTTTCATCTGTTCAGCTTAGGATGTTGCAGATCCATAAAGTACACTGACCGTGAGCTTTAAGAGAAGACAGCGTATCTGAAATAAGGTTTCAAGGAAAATTTAGACAGGACGAATAATTTTACTTTGACTTCATCAGGTGTTTTTCAGAAAGCCTGTTTGGCAGGTTGGTAGTGCATATGTCATCTAATAAAAGGTGTGGAAAAAATGACAAATACTTTGCATGAAAAATGCCACTGATGCCAATCTTAAAGAACTTCCAAATTATGTATTTTTAAATTCAGTGGTATGCCATGTAAAACGAAAGTGGTTTTCTGTGTAAGACAGCCAGGCAATGATAAATAATCTGCTAGCAAGTAGAAATAAGAAACAAACCTTTTAAAAAACCCTGCTATTTTAGAATAAGTCCGGCCCATTATTGCTGTTATTTTACAATATATCCAGCCCATCGTCTCTGCAGCGTGATTTCTTACAGCAGTTTTAGATATTGAGGTATGTTTTCATAATGTAATTTGTATTAGGGTTTGCTTCAAAATGGTAAATGAAAGCTGTTACTTTTAGGTTCGATGAATTTGATGAGGCGATTGATGAGGCAATTGAAGATGATATCAAGGAGGCTGATGGAGGAGGTATGTTTCTGATGTTATTTTTCATTGCAATGGTGATAAGATTGAGGCCAAATCTGTTTTGGTATGAGAAGCAACAAATATAGTAGGGCCAGCTGTGACAGGACAAGGAGTAATGTTTTTAAACTAAAACAGGGGAGGTTTAGACTGAATATAAGGAAGAAATGTTTTACAATGAGGGTGGTGAAACACTGGAACAGGTTGCCCAGAGAGGTGGTGGAGGCCCCATCCCTGGGAACATTCCAGGTCAGGTTGGATGGGGCTGTGAGCAACCTGATCTGGTTAAAGGTGTCCCTGCTCCTGCAGGGGGGTTGGACTGGATGACCTCTAGGGATCCCTTCCAACCCAAAACATTCTATGATTCTATGAAATACAATCCTCTGCCTTAAACTTTGTAGTTTACAGTTTTTACTGCTGTATTTTTGGAATCAAACTAAATAACTTCCCTTGGGAATGGCCATCCCAGGCTGCCAAAAGATGCCAAAAAGTAATTGGTCTTGATAGTTACATTCAGCTTGTACAATGTTTTAATATGTGAATGCAACGAATAAGCATGACAAGAAAACTCTTCATTTGCTAGGTTTTTGATTTGAGATTAGAATGGCAGCTAGCGCTATTGACACTTGTCCCCTGTAAAAACTGGGCTCATAAATTGATCCGCAGTTGGACCCCCTAAAGGCTTGGTCTACAAAGTCATCTTAAAAATACTAATCCAGATCTATAAGCACTTGGCAGTTGTATGTGAATGAAGTGAAATTACGTTCTTTGTTGCCTGTTAAGGCACCGAAGGGAACCAAAAGAGAGATCTTCAACAGCATCTGAGAGGCGTGGATGGATCTGTGCTTCTGCATCACCTTAACTTGCCTGGTGAAAACCGCCATGAAACGTTGTCCCTCGGTTGTTTGGTTTGTGGCATTCTCCGTAAAGACACCAGTTTTCAGGAGCTCAGTGGATGTGTACAGACAGTTTGAAAATCATGTGTCTGTGGATGTATAACACAAGACCCATATAAAAAACATAACTAAGTCTCAACAGTAAAACCAGCTTCTCAGAAACTCCACTCCCTGGCCAAACAGCAACTTAAAGACTTCATCTCCCAAGAAGGATATTCAGCATTAGGAAGACAAGGTGTTTTCTGGTACCTGCCCCACTCAAAAGGCACTAGCACTGGTAATCATGCGGGCTGGTGTTGAGTATCAGAATGCTGACACTTGGCTGCCACCTTCCACATGGACTTTGGTATTTCCAAGTGACTGCAGCTGGGGCTGTGTGTGTTAGAAACGAAATTCCAGAGTCTTGCATGACAAAAAAAAAAAAATAAATTCTGTTTCACAGAAAATAAACTGAAGCCAGAGGCATGGAAGAAAGATATGTATAAAGTTAAACAAAAAAACCCAACTTGCTCTTTTTTTCCTCTTTCTATCACTGAATTCAGGCATTGGCAGAGGCAAAGACATGTCTAATATCACAGGTCACCGTGGAAAAGACATTTCCACAATCCTAGAGGAAGAAAGGAAAGAAAACAAGCGACCACAAAGGGCTGCCGCAGCACGACGCAAGAAACGACGGCGACTAAATGACTTGGACAGTGACAGTAATCTGGATGAAGAAGAGAGTGAGGATGAATTCAAGATCAGCGATGGGTAAGTCTGCAATTTAACTTCCACCATGAGTCACAGATGGCTACAGGCTTCTGTGACTCTGCAGTGCCCCTGAAGTGATCGTTAGGAGCCACGTGCCCAGTGCTGGAACAGCACAGCACAGTGCCAGCGAAAGTCCTCCTGGCCTAGGGGAACGTCATTGTACTGGAAAAACTGCACTCCAGATCCATGGGCTGAAGTCATCCAGTCTGTATTTTAAGCAAAACATGTTCTGGAAATGTTACTGGTATGTTTGAGGCCACACTGTTGGGGTTCTGTACATGGTTACAGTAGTGAAGGAGCCAGACGGGCTCAATCCTCTGACTGATGGGACTGCCCAGTGGAAATCCTTAACAAAGATATAACTAAAATGAGGCTGGTTGTTTCCTTTTGAAAATATTTTGTGGGATTTTTATTGTGCCTGATTGTCATCTAGAAATTGGAAGAGTAAAATTTCCCTGTTTAGAGCATACAGAACATGCATTTAGAGCATGCAGGTTCTGAAATCAAATCTTGATTTCTGCTCTCTAGGAGATAAGAGTTTGAAAACAGCCAAAGAAGTGGTTTATATGCTGTAGAAAACAAATATGTGTCATGTGAAGCTTTAAATGCTAAATGAGTATTGCTCTGGCTAACTGAAACTCTCTTTCCATGGTATTTCTCATCGTTCAGGCTGGGGAATTCCTAAAGTTAAAAAAATGAATAATAATTTTAGACATCCTTTATGCCTCAGTGAAGAAACATAACGGAGCCTGAGGTCTAGGGTCTACCATCAACATTAAAGCTTTACACCAGTCACTGAATTAATTTACTAAGTATAGGGATAACGTGTACGACACGGACGCAAATTCTGAGCTTTGTTTTTTACCCGTGACCATGCTGAGGACACTTTGGTGGCACCCTGAATAGCTGAGCACGGGAAGTTTCCAGTCAATGAGTGTAGCTTGGGGAAATCTCACAGAATTAATAGCGCGTTGATGTGTTAAAGTGTGTTCATGCATTTTTCAACTCCATCCTCTGCTGAATGCCTTCTGGGTGTTATACTGGAATTTGCATTCGGCTGGCAGCCAAATCCAAGTGACTGTGTACCTGCAGTGCTCCACAGTTTTTAAAAAAGTGTTTGCTTTTGAAACAATGTGTTACAAGCTGATAACTTTGTGAGATGCGTGTTTTGCATGAGAGCAACAATTTTGTCCTAAGACACGATATTCTAATCCTCAGAAATTGGCTCATGAAGGGGAGGTCACCTCTGCCAGAACATGGTGTGTGGGGTTTGTTTTTTTTTCCCCCCTTTGCAGGTGATGCTCATCCATAGTTATGGCTATGCAGATGTCATACTGCAGTGTACTGTATGAACACTCTAGGCTCTCTCCTATGTAAATGTCACCTGCAGTCTCAGTTTAACAATGTTTATATTCATTAGATATTATATACACATATACGTGGCTGGAAAGCTGACCAGCAGAGAGGGATCTGGGGGTGCTGGTCGACAGCCACCTGAATATGAGCCAGCAGGGTGCCCAGGTGGCCAAGAGGGCCAGCGGCATCCTGGCTTGTATCAGGAGTGGTGTGGCCAGCAGGAGCAGGGCAGGGACCGTGCCCCTGTGCTGGGCACTGGGGGGGCCGCCCCTGGAATGCTGGGGTCAGGGTTGGGCCCCTCCCTCCCCGAAGGACCTGGAGCGTGTCCAGAGAAGGGCAGCAGAGCTGGGGGGGTTCAGCCTGGAGCAGAGGAGGCTGAGGGGAGCCCTCATTGCTCCCTACAACTGCCTGAGAGGAGGGGGGAGCCGGGGGGGGTCAGGCTCTGCTCCCAGGGAAGGGGCGATGGGACGAGGGGCAACGGCCTCAAGTTGTGCCAGGGCAGGGTGAGGTTGGGCATGGGGAACAATTCCTTCCCCAAAGGGCTGTCAGGGGCTGGAAGGGGCTGCCCAGGGAAGGGGTCAAGTCCCCACCCCTGGGGGGATTTAACAGCCGGGCAGAGGCGGTGCTGAGGGCCAGGGTTTGGGGGTGGGATGGCAGGGGTAGGGGAATGGTTGAGCTTGATGATCTTAAAGGGCTTTTCCAACCTAAATGATTCTGTGATTCTATGATATATGCCATATAATGCACTGTAAAGCCATATCCCACGTATACAACTGAAACCTAATGTCACTGATGGCAGTTTGCTCTCTCTGGATCTTTGCTCCCCATTATTACTTTAAGACTTGTGTGGGTTTTTGTATAAGACAACACTTATTTTGCATATATCACTTGTAAAATAGAAGTACTGTTTCAATACTTAGTTTCCGGTATCAGTCTCTGTTGTCTGTGGTCTCTCTCTTAAACAGATCTCAGGATGAGTTTGTTATATCAGAAGAAAATCTGGATGAAAGTGAAGATGACCCACCATCAAACGAAGACAGTGATTCAGAGTTCTGTGCCCGCATATCCAGGCGACACCTCTCCAGGCCCATGAGGCAAAGCAGGCGGTTACGAAGGAAAACAGTCAAGAAAAAATATTCTGAAGATGACGAAGATGAAGATTCTGAAGACAATTCAAGCAGAGAATCAGGTGAGTGTGAGTCTTAAATATACTAAATAGTCTGTAGGGGAGAGAGAAGAGTAGAACTCTAAGTTTGCTGCCATGACTGACACTAACCTGTCTGGTGTCACCTTTGCTCCCGGTCTGTAAAGCAGTTTGCTGCTTGTTCTGCTGTGAATATTCTGCATTGAGTATTGAGTACTAGGTTCTTGGCATTTTAAGTAAATACATTTTAAAATGAATGCTCATGTTACAATTCAAAAGGGCACCTTGGGGGACAGGTTTAGCTATTCTGGATCTTCCTGTTTGGAACATGATTGCAAGGGAGGGAAAGAATGGAGGCAAAAAGAATGCGCTTCTTTATAGCTATGTGAAGACCTTTCAAATACTTTGAAAAAGCTTCTGAAAGAAACATAGGCTCGAAAGCAAACTATAAAGCCTTGAATCTGTCTCTTCTACGATTATCCCTTTTGATCCTTAGTACCATAAGGCTCTTGCATTACAGGAGAACCTAAGAATTCACTTTTATTCTACTTGTCCTTCAACCGGTTTGTTTTCTGTTTGCGCAGTCTGAAGTGTGAGGATAGTACCTACGCGTCTTTCTCTGAAGACTGTCCTCCTTCTTTCTCCTTCACTTGAGACCCAGTCCAAGAAAGTACCAGATACACGAGCACTTATTTTTACTTACTTCTATTGTGAATTTAAAGTTCTAAGTACACCGGAGCGTTAACTCACTGCAGGGTGTGTTACCTTGCCAGTGCTTTATCTGTCTCTCTAGAATGTGGATGATGAACGTGTTGGAGTAAGTTGCTTTGAAGTACTGGTTTCTGAAAGGAGAGTTTGTGCGTGGACGGACGAAGGTAGCTTTGTGCACTCTAAAATAGTTGCTGCCTCCTTGTGCTTCGCTGCACTAATCGTAAGCTGTTACCAGCGAAGATAGTGGCAGAAATGTAAAGAGATTGCTCATCCGTTCCGTAATGCACAGGAGCAACTGTTTCCTGGTGAACACATATCTGTGATAAAATCAGCTGATTCCAGTTTCATTTCTTGTCTGTCCAAGAGTATAGTACTAACTCTGTGCTCCTCTGTTTTACCCCTGCCATTGTCCCTCAGGATCCTGCCTTAACCCTGTTTTGAGCTAAGGAAACAGGGTACCCTGCGACTGGCTTTGTTTGCTGTCTCCAGAGATGGGTTGCGTTCTGAAGGTGGTTGTTCTTGTTGACTTGCTCCAATTCTTTCTCTAATATTTTAGGAAGTAAAGAGGATGCCACTTTGACCTGTGGCTCATGCCAATCACTAATGTAGGAGTAGTATGTCAGAGGTATAGAAATGTACCTTGCGATTATTGTTTGGGCACAGCTCAGTGAAAAAGCAGCTAACGTTGATTTAAGGCTATTTTCAGCTGACGTAAACAAATTTAATTCCTAAAGGCGCTAGCTGCAGTAGACCGGTGCAGAAAGAAGTGTGAATGATGGTAAGTTTCTTCTATACAGTTTTTGTTTTCAGCAAACTTAGGATCAAGTGAGACTGATTTTTGTTGTTGTTAATTTTAATGCTGCAACTCAGGTCTTACCTGGAATTTCATCTTGTCAGTGGTTTTTCATTTACCTATTCTTAAAAGTGTTCGAGTAGAGTACAATTTATTTACATTTTAAAAACAGGAAGGGGCTTTGCAGTGTCAGTGGTAACGTGCATCAACAACTCTGATTTAGTAAGGTTGTTTCAATGGTCAGGAATTGTAGAGGAGGCATCTTTGGCACCAGTAGGGATGAGGGAACAAAAACACTGGAAGGAAACCTGTTCTGGAGGAGGTTGAGGGAGACAAGGAAAAGGTTTGTGAGAACCTCATGAGGTTCAACAAGGCCAAGTGCAAGGTCCTGCACCTGGGACAGGGTAACCCCCAGTATCAATACAGGCTGGGGGGAGAAAGGATTGAGAGCAGCTCTGCCGAGAGGGACTTGGGGGTGCTGGTGGATGAAAAGCTGGATATGAGCCGGCCATGGGCGCTGGCAGCCCAGAAGGCCAACCATGCCCTGGGCTGCATCAGGAGGAGCGTGGCCAGCGGGGCGAGGGAGGGGATTCTGCCCCTCTACTCAGCTCTGGTGAGACCTCACCTGGAGTACTGCGTCCAGCTCTGGAGCCCTCAGCACAAGAAGGACATGGAACTGTTGGAGCGGGTCCAGAAGAGGGCTACTAAAATGATCCGAGGGCTGGAGCACCTCTCCTATGAGGACAGGCTGAGAGAGTTGGGGTTGTTCAGCCTGGAGAAGAGAAGGCTGCGGGGAGACCTGATTACGGCCTTTCAATACCTAAAGGGGGCCTATAGGAAAGAGGGGGAAAATCTTTTTAGTAGGGCCAGCTGTGTTAGGACAAGGGGTAATGGTTTTAAACTAAATCAGGGTAGGTTTAGGCTAGATATAAGGAAAAAATTCTTTACAATGAGGGTGGTAAAACACTGGAACAGGTTGCCCAGAGAGGTGGTGGAGGCCCCATCCCTGGAAACATTCAAGGCCAGGTTGGATGGGGCTCTGAGCAGCCTGATCTAGTTAGCAGTGTCCCTGCTGACTGCAGGGGGGTTGGACTCGATGACCTCTAGTGGTCCCTTCCAACCCAAAACATTCTATGATTCTATGATTCTAAGATTTTAAAATTAAATAATTCTATGCTGGCAATGAAAGGGGGGACTGATGCATGAGCCTGGAACGGGTCAGGGTAACGAGGCGTGATGGTTGAGACTTTCCTGTGCTGGAAGAACGCATGATTTTTATTGGTACTGGTCTAAAGGTTATCTAAATTGTACAGTTTTGCTTTAATGGAGTAACGCACGTCACTGTCTCCTTCTGTACAGAGAGTGGTGATTACACAGATTACAGTGATGACGATTACCTGGAAACTAGGAGGAGAAGATCAAGACGGAATCAGAAGAGACAAGTTAATTATAAGGAAGATTCAGAAAGTGATGGCTCACAGAAAAGCGTCCGATATGGGAAGGAGTTAAGAAGAGTTCATAAACGCAGACTCTCCACTTCAGATAGCGAAGGTAAAATAAACAGTCCGCTCTTTGCAGGAGCTGGTATACGTCAGCGTTAGCGTGAAGAGAAAACTGAATGTAATTCAGTGGTTTCAGAGAATCTTCTTTCCAGAGTTCCGTGATGTTTCTCAGAAACTGTTCCCTTCTGAAACAGTCCACTGGTACTTTATGATGCACCATTACAGTCACTTCTCAAAGTCGTCATTGTCCCTAATCCCGGCTTCCAGGTCCGAATTTACTGTGTCTGGCACGGAGTGCTGGGATTCCAAAATTGGCAATAATTATTCACCACTTCTCTGTTAATACATCACAAAGTTTCATCCCATGAGTCTTTAAAGAGTCTCTTGTGTAAGAGGAAGGGTATTATTTCTGGTGCTGGCAGTTAAGGCTGGTTCAGTCTCCGGTTTGAAGGAGCTGGGATAAGCACGGAGGAAGCCTGCTCTCACTAAGGTCAGTCACACCGTGAGTGACTGGTGTGCTTTTGATGTAAAATCAGCTTTCACAAAAGCGACTGCTGACTTTGGGTGCTTTGCATTCTGGGCGCCCAGTTTATGAGACCTTAGGTCTGGCTTTCAGAGACGCTGAGCGGTATGGGTTGCAGTGGATGCCAGGCTTCCTCAGAAAATAAGCCGTGCTTGACGGGCTGAGCATCTCTGATTTGTAGGTAAGTTTTGGAAGTGCTGGCCTTCGTTTACAGAGTGTTAAAGGATCCTCTTAGTTGAAGGGAAACAAGTATGTACTGCAACTGTACAGGATCTCGAAAACTTGATCTTAACACTTCAGTACAGTCTGTCCTCAGAAGTCCGATGTATAGGCTCTCCGCTAAGAATCTGCTATATGGTGGCTGAGGTTTTTTTGCTGCCTGCACTTGCGACTTTAAACAGTGTCTTTTCTCCCTGAAATCCCATTTCCTCAGGTATTTTTGGTCCTGGGTTTTTGCATATTAAAATCAGCACCGTTTAGTACCATTCCAGTACTCTCCCGCAGTTCCCACAGCATGTTATAAAATATGTAACAGCGTTACTGGAGATGTCATTATGTTGAAAATACAGGAACTCTGACAGCATCTCTGGCCACTCATAATTTAACCCATGTTAAATTATATCCTTTAAAATGACAAGTCATATGCATTTCTAATGGAAGTCACAAGGAGACATCAAATGGTGTTTGCCAGTTGATTTTGCAGCCTCCGTCTTTTCTCACCTAAAGCCATCAAGGGTCAGTGTAAAGGCTGTCAGTAGGTAGGCAATATCCCAGTTTGCCAAAAAAAAAAATTAAAAAAAAAAAAAGCAGCCCTTCCATTAAAGAGCAGCAAACCTCAAGTGATGTTTAGGCAGTGTTCATATGCTTTGGAAGAAGTTGTGTATAATTTGGGGGTGGCAGGGGTGTAGTACAGTGTTGTGTGTGTGTAGATCTTTTTATGATAGTGCAGCCATTATTTGGGTTTTCAGTTTCTGGAAGGGTCAGGTGCTGTGAGATTAGGGATACAGTTCTGTGTTACCCCCTTTTAGGGGGAATACACCTGCCTCCAAAGCCTCTGGTACTCCTCAGATTGGAGAGAGAATATCAACAAATTGTTGGTCTCTGCTACTTGAGCAGTTTGTTTAAAAAGTAAAAAGAACGCAAGCGTTTTGACGTGGTTGGGGAATCTGGGGAAGGAGACAGAAACATGTGGTGAGAGAGAGAGAGATATGGTTTTTTAATGAGTGTGAAAGATGAAACATAAAACAGTGTAATTGTTCTGGTTGCACTCGGATTTGCTAATGGCTTTAAGTCTGCTGCTTGTTCCAGAGAGCTACACATCGAAGAACTCTGAAGATGACGAATCCACAAAGGAGTCGAAGCGATTGATTCGAAAACGTCGGCGAAGTACAGACGACTACTCTGAGGAAGAAGGAGAGGATGAGGAAGATGAAGGGAGGCCTGTCCGCAAACGGCTGAATCGAATCGAAACGGACGACGAAGATAACTGCGAAAACGCTAACGACGACGCAGAAAACCCTGCTCCTGCAAATAAGCTGCCAGCGCCACAGGCTCCTCAAGACAACACCAAGAAGCACTGCTACCGGATAGAAAGCGATGACGAAGATGACTTTGATAACGTAGGGAAAGTAGAGAGCCCTTTGGACTACAGCCTGGTGGACTTGCCCTCCACCAACGGACAGAGCCCAGGTAAAACCATTGAGAACTTGATTGGCAAGCCGAGCGAGAAGAGCCAGGCCCCCAAGGACAGCACAGCCAGCGCCAGCCTGGCGCCCAACGGGACGGGGAGCGGGCAGGAAGCGGTAGGGCCGGAGGAAGATGAAGATGAACTTTTGAGAGTGACTGACCTTGTTGATTACGTCTGTAACAGTGAACAGTTATAAGACTTCCATTTTTGTGCTAATTTATTCCACGGTAGCTCATACCAGCGGGCCAGTTATTAAAAGCTGTTTTATTTTTCCTAGAAAATTCTCCACTACAGTATCACTTTTTAGAAGCAAGAATTTCACCAGTCCTGCAGTCTTTCTGTGAAGTGACCAGTTTTGAACTTTGAGGATGAATTGCTGTAAATTCCCTCTCTTACCCCCCCCTTCTCCTTCCAAGTCCATGGTCCTGGGTAATTTCACTCACAAAAACCTTATAACAACAAGAGATTTGTATATTTTTGACTTTATATTTCCTGAGTGCATACAAATTTGTGGAAATGGGTGGCCTAAGAAAGCATTCCAAATCGGTCAGGGCCCAAACCGGAACTGGGGTGGGTTTGGCTCACGGGGTGGGGGTGGGGGGTGCAGAAGCACTTGTGCTTTAGCTTTTTCATATGAGATATATATTATATTTAAATGTTCACAACTTAGATTACAACTTAACAGACAGTTAAAAAAAAAAATTAATGTCTGTACTGTCGCATTTTGTGAGTTGTAGGTTAACATACCATAGCTCATTTTAGTAATCACCTTCATGGAAGCAGTTTGATTTTAATACTGGAGGCAAACAGAATTATTAGAGGCCAAGAAGGTACCATAAACAAGAACTCTGCTATCCATTATGACTTGCAGACTTTCCTAATAAACATCCTTTAAAGTGTTTGTACAGTAAAGTGTACCGCAATGAAGTTTTTGACAGTCGAAACACGCTAGCCATGAGTTTTATCAAGCTCTCTCGTGCATAGTCCATCTCAGACGGTCTCCGATGCACAGTGCCTAGTGGGAGGACGTAGCGGTGGGAAGTTAGTCTGTAAGCTGGATGGCATCTTGACGTGCTGCAGACTTTTACAGACAACAGAACCCTGCCCAGCCGCTCGAGTTTCACCTTCTGTTGGAGTATTCTGAATGAAACGTGTTTGTACGAACGGCACTGACCGCAGAATGAGAGTGCATCAGAGGATTGAGGGATTTTCAAATAAACCGCGACTGGTCCATTCATGTCCTTTAATAACTACTTCAAATTGAAGTAAACAAATGGAACAGTTTTCCTGTTGGAGGTTTTCTGTTTGGGGGTTGTGTGTGTTTTTGTTTTGATTTTACTTATCTGCCTGGATGTACTAGCAGGTTTTGAATGTAGTGTTGGCCTTTGGCCATTAGAATTTTCTTAAAATACATTTTAATAATTGTCATGTGACCAACTGATTTCAAGAAGGCAGTATTTCTGAGAGAAAACGCTTGACTCCAAGACATCTCCATCAATTTTTGAGTGGGCATGAAGGGTTATGTGCTTTTAATCAAGGAAAAAAAAAAAAAAGACAACAAAAGAAAAAAAAAACCCAACAAAACCATGGGGCACATAAAGAGCAGAGCTGAAATTTGTTTTGGGTAGCATTCAGTTTTCTCTTTACTCTGAATTAAGACGCAGGCTGTAGCATTTGTACATGTTGTAGCACACGGACAGCTCAAACAGATCTGCCAAACATTGAAATCCAAAAAGGTCGCATCTATTAATCCTTTTGCTCTGAGATTCGGACTTTTGACTGGTGTTCACGTCCATTGCCGGCAATGGATGCACCAGAACTGCTGCTGCCACCGAGGAGTGAGTTCTCCTTTCCTGCCCCACCTGACTCCCTTCCATTATATTGTATTTACTAGTCAGCCATCAAGCACTTCTGTTTTCTTGTTGTAAAACCGGCATTAGGCCTTAAATACCTCTCTAGAAAACCTAGATCCCAAAATTACCTAACTTCTGGTCTTGAAAGTCTTGGTTTTGTTTCCCCACCTCTTTCTCCACGAGTTCGATCCGAACCACTCCATGACTCTTACTCATTTGGGTTCTAGCAGTGCACGTATCCTGCTGTAAAACTAGAATCAACAGATGCAGAGAGATGGAACTCACTCGTCATCTGCTGTGCTAAGCAAGCTCGTGATTTAAAAAAAAAATGAGAAATCACTCTCTTTTTAAGAGAGCGCTTAATTCCATTAGAGATTAAATATTTTTCCAGCTTACTGATGTTAGCTATTGACAGTTTTCACCAGCAGATATTAAAACAGGGTAGCGAAAAGCCACGGCGGTTTAGAACGAGCTCTTAGAAGCACACGTAGCATTTTAAGCTACACTAGTGTGGTTCTTTGCTTAGGTGATGCATAAATGCAGTGTTTCTACATTTCTAATATACTTGTGTTTTAAAACAAGCAAGAACATACAGCTTCCATTTTTCAACGTTGGTAATTGCTGAGCGTTTTACTATTTGCAGTGCAAACTGTCCGATTCACGTGCAGCAAGGCCGTGCAACCGACAGTTTCTCATTTGTTCTGCCAGTGCCATAATCTTTTTTTGCTGCCTGATGGAGCCTTTTCGTATCCGATCAGTGCTGTAGCGAACATTCTTGCTTGTCGAATCAACCCCGAATGCTAAATACTTAGCGGGCAAGTAATTGTGAATGTAGGAATGTACAAAAGCGTTGTAACACCGAGCGTACCAACTGGGGAAAAAACTGAGCGATGTAAAAGCAGGAAAGACCAGGAAGCTGAACTGGAGCATTGGAGCTTACATCAGGAGCGTCGTGTCTTGAAAATGCGGAATGACAAGTTGTTACCAAGTTTTACTTTCTATAGGTTGCTTTTCCAAAACAACTTTTCCGTCTTCTAAGAAATCACCTTTGGTACCTGAGACAGCTTCATCCCCCAGGATTCAGAGTTCCCCCTTAGACCAGTGGGAAGGTTGTACAAGTAAAAACTGCAAAAAATGCCCTAGAAAGTCTTATTATTTTCAAACTCTTATTTCTCTCATTTCTAAGGCTTCCTGCTTGGTGGAAAATGTAGAGTCTCCTGTTTGGAAGGATGACATTTTCTGACGTGAGGCCAGCTGACTGCCACAGAGGGCTCGTGCTGTTCTAGTATGTATGTGTGGTTCCAGAGTGGAAATGTCCTCATGGGGTCCTTACAATCTTGCGCTCTTCTGTCCTCATCGTGAGATCAGAAGTTAAATGTCTTTGAACAGTGATCTTCAGGTGAGGCCTTGGACTAAGGAGAGCTCAAACCGTATGAGAAACAGAGTGAAAACTGGCCAGGGATTTTTTTAACAAAAATGGATTTAACAGTACAAGAACAAGCAGCTGTCAGCTGAACATACAAAGCATTTATTCAACAAACTCTTGTTTATTCCACTGAGGTTGTCACTAAAAGTTTTCTTTTTTTTAACTGCAAGTGTTTCAGAGCATAACTGATTGGGAAGAAAGCAGATGGATTTCTATGTGCAGTTTAAGTAGCGTTGGTGAGGGGAAGAACCTATAAATCCAGGGGAGGAATGGACTTTTCTTGTGTCACCAAGATAAATGATGGCTGTTTGCTTTCTTGTGTGCAGCTCGTGTGACTATCAGCGACCTGAAGCGCACAGTAGGTCTGCTCTGTAATTAATGAACGGGGTGCGTTAATCTAACCAGAAGGGTGGTGGAATTAAGAACTCAGTTTCACCACGGTTGCTGGCTTCTAGTTAGTGAGTCGTCTGAACCTGAGCACATTCTTGATTTAAAAATGGAAAATGACATCACCAAACTACCAAAAAACCCCCTTAGTGTTGAAATCTTGTGGGAAGATCAGTGCTGAACAATCAACTCTTTGATAGTTTGACTTTGTGCATGTTCAATTACATTATAAAATTACTACATCTTCCTGTGTTTTTTTTTTTTTAATGAAAAGATTGCTCTGTTCTAACAGCATTTGAGAGAAAGAGAGACACTTTTTTTTCTAAACTGCTCATTCCTGAAGTCCATCACCTTCCAGTTTTCCGTGCATTGAAGTGTCTTGGTTACTCTTCGCATAGTGGGAGCTAACGACTTAGTTGGACTCATTTTCTCTTCAGTTCTGTTTTCTAATTGCTGTGTCTGAACGCTTGATGAGAGACCTTACTCAAAGAACCTCAAGGGGAAAAAACTGTATGTTCACGGAAGAAAAACTGTCTAGTAGTGGTACACTTGTTCTGATTTGTCTTCACATATCATTTGAACTACATCGGTATCCAGATGCTGCAACTGTTTAATAATTTTAATGGTTCATTGTCAGGGTGTCCATTTTATACCTCTGTTTTCAGGTGCTTGTAACTTGGTTTTCGTTGCTCTTCAACAGGAAGGCCTGGTCTAAACTTTCAAATAATTGTTTCAAATTCCTTATTTTTCACATACTTCTTGTATGAAAAGTAAACGAGGAATTTTTACGGCACCTGCTTTTTTTAAATTCACTTTGTACACAGTAATTTAAATAAATTATGGCAGTAATGCTAGCCCCCCAGAACTGGTCTGACGAAGAGATTTGTAGCCTCTAGTTCAAAATGGCGACATATAGGCCTTGAAAATCGATGTTGGTATATGTGCAGTGACTACTATTCACAGGCTTGTAATATGGATGTAACGTGCAGTACGCACCCTAGATATGTATTTACACTTGACGTATGCTTCCGATTCACTGGGTATATAAAATCCTTAAATATATAAATATATATATATAAAAGATCAAATACCTTCAATCAAAACAGTTGCTTTCTGAAAAAAATTGTGTTGAATATGGTGGGGGAAACTCCAGCAATTCACATGAAGGAGCACAATTCTGCAATTCCTTAAGTGTTTAAAACTTCTACAGAAGCTTTTAGGATATTGTTTGAGGTAAGGATTTGCAGGATCAAGCCCACATTTCATAGTAGTCTTTTCTTCCTCCCCTTCCCTAACAGCTGGGGTAGGGACTGTAACTCACTTAAAATGTTGGAAGGCAGAAAATAAATTAGTCCAACAGAAACGATCCTTATTTTTTTTTCCAGTATATACTGATGTAAGAAAAATTCTATATGACTAATTTTTGGTGCTTTACAGTTGAGTACCCAATCTGAGACCTAGCGGAGAGCTCTGGCTTCAGAAATATTTGTCAATTGAAAATTATTTCTGAAGCTGGACACCCAGCAGTTGGGGTATCGACGATTACTAGTCACTTCTGAAAACACGCATTGCTTACCAAGCTCTTATTTTAGATTAGGTGTAACTAACGGAGATAGTTCCAAACAGCAAAAACATGTGCTCGGGAATCGATTGTCCCAGCGCTTCAGAGTAATTTAACTTATTTTGTATATTGCAAAAGATGTATATTGCTTAGTATGACACTTAAAAAAAAAAAAAAGATTGTGTACAGCTTCTGGGGGAAAGAATAGAACACTCTAAAGTAGATAAGAAGTTTTTATAATTGAATATGTGGTGTAAAGGCTCCAGATTTAACTGCAATTAAAAGGAAGTCCTACAACTTGGGTTTTTGACTATCATTTTGTAAATGCTGGCACCCCATGCCTGAGCTGAGAAACAGGAAAGGGGACAGCGTAGCAGTTCGAGGGGACACGTGCTTAATGAAGGCAGGTGTGTCTGCAAATATATCTACTATTGCTACATATAACCCCAAAGGTTACTAACGAGAACTGAACGCTAGACTCGCTCTATGTGTTCAGTTGGTTTACTTTGTGCACTTTGCAGCACTTTGTGTATAGTCAGTCTCACTGGTTCCCCAGGTGCAGACAGAGTCGCTTTCTCCTGCTGTTTGAATGCTCTTTCAAATAACAGCAGGAGATGGGGAATGGATGGAGGGAAGTGGAACGGAAAAATGTGTATGCAAACCCACGCCATTTGCAAGACAGGTCTTGGACAGGCCTAAAAACTTCTGACTCGCCCTTTAAAGACTGTATTTCCAATGGAAGGTCTCCATTTAGGAGAGTCATCCCGATACCCTCCTTTTCTCATCCTGACCTTCAAAGTAACAGGCAAATCTACCTGAGGTCTCCTTCCTTGAGGGAACTGGTAACGTTCCATCAGTGCAACGTGGATGTGGAGAAGATTAGGATCAGTCTATAGAGTATTATGACAACATTTGTCTCTGGGGACATCGGTCGGAGTCCGCACAGTTTGCTTTGTTGTTTGTTCTTACTGTGTCCCACACAACTAAAATTAGATTAGTCTGTCAGAACTTGACTTAAATGATTCTACGGGGATAAAGTCCTTCTCCTAAAACATATGATAGGCCTAGTTACCAGTGCACCATTTGTTAGCTAGAGCAGTTAAAAGTCCTTAATAGATACTAATCTGCTACTCGAGTTAGTGGTAGACAAGGAAATCAAATCATAAAGCTATAAGCCTTGTTTAGTTTTCCATTTCATACTCGTTTTATGGACTCTAAATTCTTGTACAGTATCTTCTTCCTATGCTATGTTCATCGAAATGGTACTCCTCCCCCTAACTTGCATTAAAATGATTTGTGGTTCATGCGGTCGCTAGTTCCTACCTGTGATTCACGGCCCTCCCGCAGCAGCCAGGAGATGGTGCGTGACCGATTCGAAAGCGTAACGTCACCGTTCTCGGTATGCACGACTGTTCTCGCGTAGGCACAGATCCTGTATATTAGACAAACATCGGGTATATTCGTCGTCCCAGGTAACACGGAGCAGGTTACTTGCTAGCAGAATGGTTGTCCTCCAATATTCTGTGAGAAACAGATCAAACCTGCCAGATAGGTCTCTTGAAATTTAAGATGCACTTACATGAAATACAGTTTTGTCTTACTCGTGTGCTGTTTATACGTTGGCAAAAAAAAGCCTTGAGTTCCTTAAAAACTGTCTCATTCACAGTCGGCCTCATTTTTGTTTTCTTTCTCTAAAGAGTTAACACGGTAAAGTTCCACAAGCTGAGCTCTTTATGTAGAGTTTAACCCTTGCGTTTCTTGAGTCCTGAACCTTGGTTTTTCAATCTCTCTTCAATCATGACTTGCTACAATATCGAAGGGAAAGGACGGAGGGGACACACACCGTGTGTGTGTGAGGGGGGGAGGGGGGGGGGAGATAAGTTGAAAAAACTGGAAGTGTTACATTCTTGTTGCACATAAACTGGGTGGTGCTTTCACTGGCTTCCCCCCCGCCCCCCCGGAATATCACGTGCATGCAAAACACGACGCATTAAAACTTTTTTAAATGGAAGTCATGGTGGCCTCAGTGCTCAAAGGGTTAACTGCAGTTTATTAACAGCTAATGTTTTTAGATTTGCAGTACACAACTGTTTAAATACTGTATTCCTTGTAAATGAAGTAAAAAAAAAAAAGTAATGTTAAGGCTGGTGCCAATATTTTTGTTAATGAACTGTTCAGCGTTGTCTCTCACTACAGTCTGGTCAGAACTCTTTGTGTATAAGCTGGGCCTGAAGCCATTTTATAGCTTGTAGGCCTAATTGTGTAACTTTTCTTTCATAATGTTTTTGTTATAATATCTACTGTCATTTCTTTCATATAAATATGACATGTAAATTGTCATAATAAAAAAAAATTGAAATAACTTGATGTACAAAGTATAATGTGTATTGAAGAAACAAGTGCTTTTTAATGGCCGCCACATGTGCACATACAGGAGGGATTTCTTTCTTAGTTTTAAAATAAGCAGAGTTAATGGCTGCTGTTGTCTTTCCAGTCTGTGATGGTGACACTGTCTGCCATGGGAACGGAGAACTGGTGTTTTCTGTTGATTTTGCTACAGCAGCTCAACTGACAGGGTTTTTCTTTCTTTCACCAGCTCTGGCTGACAGTGGGGGAGACCTGACAGATTTATTTTTGCAGTTGCGATGATTTTCTGCACGTGTTCCATCTTCTACACAATTTCCATATCTAATTTCATAGCAATGTTGCGATCACTTGACAAAAAACAGCAGCCTGAATGGGGTTGGGTGCTTGCCTTATGCTACAACACCCACTTCGTTTGCTGTTGGAGTTGTACAGTTGCTGAATTAGCGGTGAATTCTTACAGCGAGGGAGACAATCATCCGGGTTGTTAGGAATATTTGTTTGCAAAGGTTGTACCTGCAGCTGGCACCGTACCCAGCTGGGCAGTTCCAGCATACATCTGCGAGGTCTCCACGTGGTGCTAATGAGAGAAGTTCATTTATTTAGGCTGACACGCATGAAACCATTAGATGGAAGCCTGCAGAGAAGCACTGAAGATGTAGATGTTCGGGCACATGGCTGTGGCAATGGGCATCGATGATGTTTTAGGACTTTAACAGGAAAAAGTTTGGGAGAGAGAAGTGAATCGAAGGAAATGGTGATTTCTCTCCATATTGAGTCCCTGAAGCCTGTCAGTCTTTTTTTTTTTTTTTTTTTCCCCCTTTGAGTGCGTCTGTGGTTATAGTCAAGCTGCTGTGTGTTCCTGTAGCAATGAGAAACTGCTGTGAAATCCATCCTCCCGCTGCAAGTGAATGCCAAAATTTTACATTTGCATTTTTGACGGACTCTTGGTGTTTTAACTCTGAACTGGCCACCTTAGAGCAGGCGGTGCCCTGTAGTCGGTGGAGAGAAACAGGCAGTCAGTCCTACCTTCTGTCCTAAGATGACTTAATCACTCTGGGAAGGCACCTGCTTCTCTCCGTTGCCTTTAAACACAGCCTGGGTTGAGTAAATCATTCCTGGACATCCAATGCTTGGTTGTCGTCATGGGCGTGGATCATAACTCACTTTTTAAAGCTTTTGCAGCTGAGGAAAACAGCTTTCAAATAGAGCCATTCTGTTTCGTTCGTGAACTTACAGGGAATGTCTGTCTACCCACTCTGAATTTCTGTTAGATTCTAGGCTCAGTACTGGGCTACGAAGCATCTGGATCTTGTAAACAGATTTCTCCTCCTCCCTAAAGCCTTGGCCTCAAAACTGATTTCCCAGCCTGGGCTTATTCCACCCTTTTCCCTCTCTTCTTTTGGATGAGTGGTACGTGACACCAGCAAGACTCGTGTTTGCGTGCAGGAGGAGAAATGAACTCTGCATTGCTCCACTGCAATGGTTGAATTCAACTTCAACCATTGAGAAATTTTGATTCAAACCAATCTAAAGGAGTTGTCCTGTGATTTCCAGTTCACTACGGAGGTGGTGAGGGCTCTCCATGGCCGATATGGACAGCCATGTTAGATAACAGGGGATGGACACGAGCAGGAATATTGATTTATAACCGCTAAGCACGGTGAACGGGTGTTTCCACGTATTTGCATCTCTCCCCACCAGCTGCTGCAGCCTCATCTATATTCATGGAGGAATAGCAGGATTTTGTTTCCAGATGAGCACTTGTCTTGGCGTGGCAAACTTAAAGATGCTTGAGAAACTTCCTTTTCCTCATCTCCCATTGCCTCTGTCGGGTTTTGGTTATTTTTCAAGCTATTCCAGCGTCACTTCATTGTAAGTTGCTTTGATTTTGGTCAAGGTGGTTATTTGTATGAATAATAATTATTTGCATAATTAGAATCCAAAATGGATAGGTGTGGCTGAGGAGCTTTCCAAAGCATTTTAGAAAGCTCAGCCTAAAAGAACCACATTATGTTCTTGTTCCCCCTGGTTTCTTCATGTTTTCTTTTTCCAGAATGTGCTGCTTTGGCACTTTGCTATCCAAAACTGTAACTAGGAGAAGCCTGGAGAAGGGAAGGGAAGGATGAAGACCTAACTCTCTTAATAATCGATTTGTGTTCGGGAGAACCTGGGTTTGCACACAGGTAGGCAAGTGATTCCTTAAAAGTAAATTCAAACTGATGAAAGGGAACGTGTTACCCACGCTGTACTGGTGTAATACCCGTTTCTCACTGCAGTGTCTCGTGTCACAAGAGAAACTTGCTGCAGAAACGGTGTAAACCCAGGGGAAGAAGCAGGACCAGCAGCCGTTCCCGTTGCTGCAATCCGCTCTCCCAAGACCACCCCCAGCTCCCTGATGGCAGCTCGCCAGGTACGTACCATGGGAGAACTGGGCTCCCAATCCCAAGTTCATCACTGCTGAGGGAAGTCAACTGGATAGCCTTTAAGCAACTCAAGTACTTGGGACTTTCTTTTTCTTCTTCATGTGCCTCTATCAGGCACTGAGGGCTGGCCTAAAATTCCCTTTCCAGCATGTGATCATGTGAAAAGCCGCTGCGTTTGCTTTTCCCTTTGTCACCTGCCCAACAGAGACCTACAGGCCAAAGTATGGATGCAGCTTGCTCATCAGCTCTCATGGGGCAGTACTGTCAGTGATCACCTCAGTGCTCCTCTTTGCTTCTCTTTTCCAGATAATGAAAATTTTACTCAAAACCTGCGGGAGACAGATGCTCATGCAACACAGATCGCATCGCTCTGGAGAGGGAAACTCGGCCTCAGGAACACACATTTGGGGGTGAAACGCCGTCCCCTCCCCTGTGGGTCGATCATAAAATCGCTTTGGTTGGAAAAGCCCTTTAAGATCATCGAGTCCAACCTTTAACCTAACCCTGCCATCCCACCACTAAACCCTGTCCCTAAGCACCTCATCGATCCTTCTTTTAAATCCCTCCAGGGATAGGGACTCGACCCCCTCCCTGGGCAGCCCATTCCAGAGCCTGACAGCCCTTTCTGTGAAGAAATTTTTCCTAATGTCCAACCTAAACCTGCCCTGGCGCAACTTCAGACCATTCCCCCTCATCCTATTGCCCGTTACCAGGGAGAAGAGCCCGACCCCCACCTCGCTACACCCTCCTGTCAGGCTGTTGTAGAAAGGAGGGGGGATGATGAGGGGGAAATCCCTTGAGGGCGAACGACAGCCTGAGCCGGTGCCCTCTGGTGCCGCACGGCCCCAGCGGTTCGCGCTCCGGCCCCTCAGGCCCGACCGGGGCGGACGGCGGCGGGAACGGCTCCAACATGGCGGCGGCGCGCGCCACCCGCCCGCACCATCGAGACGTGCCTAGAGAGGCCCGGCAGGCCGAGGACTTCCGCTTCCTGCGGCCGTGAGGGTGGTTCCGCTTCCGGCGGCCGCGGAGGAGGAGGAGGAGGAGGAGGCGGCGATGGTGGAGGAGGGAGGCGGCGGTGGCGCCATGAGTTTCCTCAAGAGGTTCCCGCCGCCGGCCGAGGGCGTTCGCCACCAGCAGCCGGACACGGAGGCGGTGCTGGCGGGGCGCACCCTGGGCGCCGGCACGCTCTACATCGCCGAGAGGTGAGGGGGGCGGAACCGGAGTGTACGGGGGGGGGGGGGGGGGGGGGGGGGGGCCGCGACCCGCGCCGCCCGCCTAGCCGCGGGGGGGGGGGGGCGGGCGTGG